>JAVQJG010115326.1:0-10867 GCA_036024015.1 Craterocephalus amniculus | reverse complement strand
AATTTACTCTTCACCAGCAACACATATTCAGATTCTTACACTTCTCCATAAATCTCACAAGTGTTACCTTTATATTGATACCAAGCTTATTTAAATGAACCTTGTGGTTGCAGAGATATTCTCATTTAAAGTGAAACATGAAATTTTGAGGAATTTTGGCCTAGGGCTTAAAGTTAACTCAATTTTGTTAATGACTTAATTATTCATTTTTTTAAATAAATGCTTTCGTAAAATCTTGCATTTGGTATTTTTTGTGTTTATAAACTTGACTGAAGCCTGATTTTACTCCATGAATGATCACATTGTTGTATGTGCAGTTTATATATATGTAATATATAAACGTTTTTGTGATGATTTTATTGGATCATGACCTATTTTTTCGATATTTTCATCATGTGGTATTTTACAAAATTTAGCAACAAAAATGCAAATGGATTTGCTTTAGTTATCCAAGACAAATTAAACCAAGGGTTAGATCAATTACACAAAAACAGCGTAAATAAATAGGCTGACGGCCACTTTGTTTTGGAAAAGTTGGCCTCAGTGTAAAATAGCTTAAGAAGCCCTGCCTTTGCCAACATATTGCCTTACCCACAATGATAGCAGTGTTGCGCTGGTAGGGATCATAGGGGCAGCGACCTCTTCCTTCATCGGGGCTGACGCTCATCGTTAACGTCTCTAAATTCTGGAAAAAATAAAAATAGAAGCAACGGATTTAAAATGATGATGAAAAGAGAATAAACTGTCACACCACTTCTGACATTACCTTGGATTAAAAATTTAAAAAAGCACAGCGGTGAATGAGGAATTTCCCTTTTTAATTCAATTTAAATTTCCCTAAGCAAGTTTCTTTCTTACATCAAAGATACATTTCTTTAGCATTTCTAAGTAGTTGTCCGTTTACTTTACTGAAAAAGAACCGAACCCTGGCCTTAAACCGGGGCTTTCACAGGTCAACATAAACTGTGTGTAAACAAACTTACAATGTAGGTGCAGCGTGGACTGAAGGCAAATGTTCCACAGGCATAAATGTGAGTGGCGTTCAGGAACTGAAGCACACGAACAAAGTTGGAACAATCGGCCTTAAAAACAGAAAACACAAAAAAATACAACGTTAGACGTTGAGTAAAACCAAAATCTGTCTGCAGGTGGCAGAAACAAGTTCAGCAGCTTTAATCAAACTGTTATGGATTCCTCTGATGCATTTCATGAAAAATGTCCTGTTTCAGGCCCCTAAAGGCAGAATGACTGGAATGTAACACAGCTTCAAACCGTCACCCTCTGGTTGTCTGACAACCCGCTCTGCGGTTTCCCAGGGAATTCATGTGTCTACATCTTTATCTGCTTTCCTAGCTCTGATTGGCTGTAAATCAGACTATCAGCCAGTCACATGGCCAGAAATTAAACTTCCACCAAATGCAGAAACTTTTAAATCCAGCTTAAAAACATTTCTGTTCTCATTCATCTATGAATTAAATCTGCAGTATCTTGCTTTTAATCTTGTTAATAAATTGTTTGTGTGTGTTTAAATGCTTAAATGGTTTTATTGTAATTCTTTCTTGCTTTTTATGCTCATCAATGTTTTTTATATTTTATTTAAAGTATTCTGAAGGGTCTTGAACCTGAAAATGTCCTATACAAATAAACTTGTCTTGCCTTATCAGTTCACAATATTTCTGTGTTTAAAGATAAACATACCTTTTTCTTTCCCTTCATGGAGCACTGTTCCAGGTCTTTGTCTGACGGGCTCCAGCTCAGCTGAAAGAAACGAAGAAGACTGTTCAGTTTCCATGGTTTCTGCATGATGGACAAACACCATCGCAGATCAAAAGAGACAATTTATATTTTCCATCGGCTTAAAAAGCTTCAGATTTGGATTCCTTTAAAAAATAATTGAGAAAGACAATATGCTTTCCTCACATTCTGATTCTTACATGATTTTTTGGCTGCCAATTTGATTATAACTACAATCCTTGCGGTTCTTCGACATTACATACTATTGTAATTTTTAGTTTAGCTTTTTTAACCCCAGACCATGTGGAAAAAATTAACTAGGAACCACATTTCCCCGAAAAACTGCACAACACAGGTGATTATGTTTTTAAACATTATTCAGCAGTAAAATACCTGAACCAGAAAATGAAGAATTTAAATATGGAAAACACAAGACAGCAGCCAGACCACCATTCTGCTTCCTATAATACCTGACAAGAAAATCAATCAGCTTTATTTTAAAACAAAAAATCATTTTAACAATCATGAAAAAAACTGGAATATTTCTAAGAATTTCTTTTTTTCCCACCCCTAATTTGTACTGTGGAGATGATGGGAATATTAATAAGTCAAATGTACAAAAAGTCATTTAATAATCGTCAGAGTTGTAAAACTGTCTATAGCTGCATTTCCATCATCCCTAGAAATGCACAAAGCCTAAATGTCACAATAAAAATCAGGTAATGAAGAAGTCTAGATTTTGAAAAAAACTCTCAAATATTGCTAAAAGGTTTCTACTTCACTAGCCATGACGTAGAGGGTTAGTTGTCCGGTTCGTTTAGAGAAAGATGCATGAACGGAGTAGGAGTCAGGAATATTTGTACAAATTATTAAAAAAAAAATGTAACAGCCATCCTTGATAAAAAATAACAGTAAAACTTTCCAAAACATAAAACACTCGCTATCTCCATTTTCCTCAAAATGAAGTCTCACGGGACAAGATTTTAGGATAACTGCGGCTTAAGCCCTAAACACCATTCAATGGAAACACCTGTATATCGCAATTGTACTGTCAAAATTTTAGGAATATCGCTTTTATTTATTTTACTGTAATGGGAACGCAGCTTATGGCTGTGAAATAAATTTTTTTTAAAAGCATACTACTCGTCTGAGAAAATGAAGGCATCACAATGAGTGGCTTGTTGTGCAGGTGTCTTCATTCCATGGTTTTTAGGAAACGTTTTGGTGCAGAGCAGAACTGCAGGATTTGTAGAGCCAGACCTGGCAAGAGCAGCTTTTCAGTATTTCAGGACTGGAAATGAAGGAGCACGCGTCACATCTGCCACTGCACGAACGTCCTCTCAGAGCCCACAGCAATGGAGAAAACTCTTTCTACATAGCTTCTAAACTGCGTACATTCCCAGTATCCTGTCCGTTTTGTCCAGTTTGTTTCACATTTTGCAGATTTAGCTGTTTAATTATTATTAAAACTACAAAGAGATCATTGGATTAGATCAGCCTTTCCCCTACCTTGCTCCTCAAAACGATGGTGTCCCTGTGGCTAACGTTCAGCGCTAACACGGCATCCCGGGCTCCCACGTACAGCATCTCTCCATCTTCACTTAGAAGCAGAGTTGTGGTGTTCCCGATGTCATGGCTGATGAAGCTGCTGTGGCGTCTCCCAGGACTACCTGCGATTTAACAGCAGTGAACAGGGATTACACCTTTCCAAACCATATCAGACGATAACAGGAACCCAGCTGTCAACCGGCCTTTCAGATGTCGATAACCCTTCATTCATTACTAGATTATTGCTTTATAACCCAATAAAAAAACATTTTTAAATAAAAAAGGTCCTCTAAAGCTGGGCGATGTGAACTCAAATCTAGATTCTGATACAATTTAAAGCATGTGCCGTAGTGATATATATTGCGATATATATGCAATATATACCCGTTTGTTAATGTTGTTCAAACATAATTAACTTATATTAAAAAAATACATGAAATTATCCTTGAAGAACAATATTTTCAAAAACAACCCCCTGCAAAAACATTAACAATAATAAAATGAGTGTTTACCCCATGTATTCATCTTTATCCACACAGGTCTCCATTCAGGAGTTCTGATGTAAATGTATTAACATTAGGGCTGGACAATATATCGTCTGAGCACGGTCATCGCATTGTATTTGTGTGCAACAGTCACATCACAGGTCAAATCACACAATCTGATTTCAAAGGTGCCTGGCACAAAACAAAGTTCACAATTGTACATAATAAAACAAAACATACCCACTTCCTATCAGATTAAAAGCAGCTTATGAGAGATAACAATAAGAACTACTTACAGACAAAAACCAGTATACAATATTTATAAAGAGTTAAGGTCAGTTCAGTTTCATTGTCAACTACATGCAGGAGAGCAGCAGCACTTTTTCAAGCCGTCTGCTGAGAATTCTTGTATCTTTTTATATCACAGGGTTCAAAATTATCGCAATGCCAGTTTTTTCCAATATCGTGCAGCACAAAGCAACATATTTTTGAATATTGACATGATGTCCCATGACCTGACATACCCACTTGAAATGTTCACATGACTAGAAGTATGGATACCTAAAGCCCCCACCCCCTACACACCCTACCAAATGCTGGTATCCTCCAGGATACAGAAACCGCCGCCCTCATGGACCTGAGTTGATGAAATCTGATGTGAGGCTGCAGAGCGGTGCTTCAACGTTCAGCAGGACTCATTTTCAATCCACTAATTTTCCATTTTTTCGATCCAGTCAGTTGGTTTCCTTACATCGGCTATTTGTTATTAATTGGTTTGTATATATGAATGTAAGACAATCAGATAGGCATTATTTAGAGATTAATATGTTGTCATTTTACTGGTCCGGTCCACTTCAGATGAAACTGCGCCGTATGTGGCCCCCGAACTAAATGAGTTTGATACCCCTGCTCTACATCATTTTACAATTACACAGCTCAGTTTAACTTGGACTTTACACATTAGTTTATCTTCCGTGTCTTTACAGATTTCACATAACTAAGTTTATCCATTACACAGAGGATAAGGGCTGACTCACCCATGGGGAAGGAGACTCTGGGAGTCAACCTGGTCAGACATGGGCTCAGCACAGCAAGCAGGGCCAGGCTGAGACTCAGCAGACTGGGATTTCCCATCGGAGTGAAGGTGTCTGACAGCCGGAGGGCAACCACTGCGTCAGAGGGTCACCTGGAAAATCAACGACTTCTTAGGAGGGCTGAGGATGCAGCTGCAGTCACATCTTGTATCCTTTTTGCACATCATTCAACATTTCCATCATCTTTGCACATCCTATTTACATAATCATATATACATAGTAAGACTTGATAGCTATTCTCATTGTATGTATATTTTGCCAGTAATATTTATCTATCATGCATATATTACACCTATTCCTCCACTATATATCCCATATATATCAAATAACATATCTGTATTAAGTTTAAGATGTTCATTTTTATCAATATTATCATTA
Source organism: Craterocephalus amniculus (assembly GCA_036024015.1). Taxonomy (NCBI): domain Eukaryota; kingdom Metazoa; phylum Chordata; class Actinopteri; order Atheriniformes; family Atherinidae; genus Craterocephalus; species Craterocephalus amniculus. The sequence goes on along the minus strand of JAVQJG010115326.1, from coordinate 5,628 downwards.
CTGCCATTATACGCTATTGCTGCTACAATAATTACCACATACTGTTATTATATTCTGTTGATTATTACTTCATCTTGCCACTGCACTTTATCTGCAAATCCACCCTGTATTCATATTTTATTTATTTCTAATTTTATTCCACTCTGGATTTATATTTTTATTTCTTTTTTTAATTCCACTTTACTTATATTGTATATTTTACTTCTATTTTTTATTCCTAGTTTATGCCACTGGACTACTGTAACAACGCAATTTCCCTTTGGGGATAAATAAAGTTGTCTATCTATCTATCTATCTATCTGTCTGGAAACCCTTCCCACGAAGCTCTCTGGGCATTGCTCTTCAGCTAATCTGAAGGCCACAAGAAGTTTGAAGGTCTGCAGAAATCGACGGGAGAAATTTGGTGACCTCGTCGCACTATGCGCCTCAGCATCCGCTGATTCTGCTCCGTTAGTTTACGGATTAACTCACCGAGCTGAGCGACCCATTCTTTCACAAATGTTTGTGAAAGTAGTCTGCATGTGTAGGTGCTTGATTTTATACACCTGTGGCCATGGAAGTGATTGTAACACCTGATCCTGATTATTTGGGAGGGCGAGCGAATACTTTTGGCAATATAGTGCATGAGCAAACAAATGTGGCTGTTCACGGATGTGAGGCGAGAGCGTCCTGCAAGTATGGCCTCGTCCATGTTCGTCTGCATGTGACATGTTTGCTGCAGGCCGATGATGTCGCAGCTCCAGGTGAGTCACAGCGGTCACGTGGTGGTGGTGGGGATCTGGTTGCTAAGCAACAAGCAGGGAGAAAGCCAAAGGGGCTAAGAAAGAGAGATGAGCATTCAGTGTGTGCGTGTGTGTGTGCAACATAACGAAGGCAGGCCCGTAGATAAGATCTCCTTCTGTCGTCATCATCATACCCCGCTGCTGTTTAATGCTGCATCGTGTCGCTCTCTCTCCCCTCGTCTTCCTTATTATCATCTTCTGTCTGTCTCTGATTCATTTCTGTTTCTGTTTCCCTCTTCTCTCCCTTCACAGCCTCCATCTCTCTCTCTCTCTCTCAGATGCAAACGTCTACTTCAATATGTCACGCCAAATTACATCCTCCTGCAAGAAATTGCAAATCATGGTTTCCAATACACAAGATGTGATTAAGTTTGCACTTGAGTCGCTGGCATTTTGTTAAGGTCACCCAAATGAATTCACACTGAAAGGTGAGGATTTTTTTTTCTGCTTCTCCATGAGCTCATAACTCAATAAAAGTCATTCCTACGCATTTCCTGGCTTAGTTAAGATTAACTGGTTTTCTGAGGTTTTAATTTGAATTGTTTTAGAGAAAAGAGTGAACTCGGACAACATGAGATTCAGTAGGACTGCTGAGGCAGATCCCCAACATAAAACAAAATAATTAAAGATAGGGATAAAACGATTTACTCGAGCCTCGATTCGATTCTTGATTTTAAGTTCTTGATTTAGATTTTTAACTATTTTTTTCCAACAACATAAATTTTAGTTATTTTATGTCCAAATGAATTATCGCTCTCTTATATTTGCCTTTTTCTCCCTTGTTTAAAACTGTGACCTTTTATTGCCAGTTGTACTAACAAAACCTAACACTGAACAAATAATTATTATAAATATGGAAACGATCACAAATCTTTTTATGAACAGAAGAAGTTTATTTGTTTTGAACGTCATCTGTATTGATTGCATTGATGCATTGCATACAAATTTATTTTCTTTTTTCTACATCGATTGCCATTTAAACCAGTTTGAATCAATTTCAAATCGATTTTCGAAGTATTGTTACATCCCTAATTAGCAATTATCTAAGCCAGGGGTGTCCAAAGTCAGTCCTCCAGGACATTTATCTTTCATGTTTTTAATGTATCACTGCTTTAACACACTTGATTCAAGTTAATTGGATCCAGCAGCCTTTAGAATTCTGCAAAACAACTGATTAATTTGTTTATTTGAGCAGGGATACATGGAAAACATGATCTAAGATGAAAAGCATTGCAGCATTTAAAGAAAAAAAATCAACTAGTTTCTTTCTTCGGTTAAAAAAAAGCTTTTGGAAGGATGTCAGATAGTAAACGCTAAGACTGAATGACACAGGGGGGCAATTCAGAGGCTCACAGGGTAAAAATCTGTGTTGGCTTTTCTAAGAAAGAGCGATTATGATTAAATGAAATGTTTAAACATATTTAATTCTGACTGTGTGGAGTGAGCCCTATAAAACAAGCTATGAGATTTCAATGATTTTTGCACATCATTTCTTTAAAGGATTATTTGAAGGGAAATCCCTGTTGTGTTTGGCATCTGATTAACAACATTAGCAGGAAAAAGCATTGATGTAAAAGCAAGAGAGACTGATACAACGGTTCAAATATAATCCACAGCATTTTCTGTCAGGCTGCTACATTACCAGAGCTCACCCACACAAACACTTATCCTTCACAACACCTATAATCATCTTTACCCTGAGTCCGCTGCATCACAGTCGGTTACTTCTGCCATGCTCAAGACAATCCATCTTGGTTAGAAATGAAAAACACAACCAGCTTCTAAACTGGTTGATTTCAATACCTACTTTCAAGCACAGAAACTAAACTCTGAGAACAATGAGATGCAAATAAACTTGGATCTTTTCCTGCTCATAAAGAGCTTATTAAGTTTATAAACAACTTGTGGTAACTGTTGAATCATAAAGAACGACATTTCTTGCATTCTATGAGTTATATACATGTCTTCATTTGCATCTCCTAACTTTTTCCAATGTCTTGCTGGGAATAATTCTTGTGCCATTTTCTCTCAGAACAACCCTAAGACAAGTGACTCGTCATAAACAAATGCAGGTACTACTTGGAAAATTAGAATATCCTGAAAAAGTGCTGCATTTCTGTAACTTAAAGGGATACTCCGCCCTCAGAATGATGTGCCTTCATTTGTTTATTCACCCGCATGTTGATTGAAAACATGCGGGTGAATAAAGGGAAATATAAACTTCCCGATATTTCCGGCTACATGATGAATATCAATAAAGTGTTCCAACGTGTCAATCAGCATGAGGTTGAGTAAACAAATGAAGGCACATCATTCTGAGGGCGGAGTATCCCTTTAACTTCAAAGATGAAATGTACATATGTAGACAAATAGTACGCAAATTCATATATTTCAGCTTTTATTGGTTTTTATTTAGCTGATTAGGATTTGCAGCTTCAGAAAACCTCAAATTAAAAAACTCAGAAAATTTTATATTGCTTGAAATCAATAAAAAATTTATTTTATATACAAAAACATTTGGCCACTGAGAGTAAAATCTTGCACCTGTACTAAGTACATAAAATATATTGGTTTTACCTTTTATGACAAATAAAAACTATAGTCCGACATATTCTGTAGCAACAGATGTTCATTATTCTAATTTTCCCATTAGTACCTGTAGAACAGCTTAGAGATTTGAAGAATATGTATTTAAACTTTGTCCGAATGTGCCGATCAGATGAGGATTCCTCAGTCTGAGTGCTGCTTATACTTACCGACAGCACAGCTGAACAAATTATTTGTTTTCACAGCGCTCAGCTGGTTCATTCTTTCAGATGGGATTTTATGAATAACATGAGCTGGGGCCACCCATCATTACAGGAGAAAAGACAGTTCATATTATTCACTCATATGGCAATTAGATTAAAATATTAGAGGCAGAAGCGACTCAGAGGGATGACACAGACAACCCCACTGGGCCATTTAGATACAGCACCAGCCTAAGTTTCCACAAACTAAAATCACTGCTCTTACAAAACTGCTTTTGAAAGGTTTGACATTTTAATTTTCATCTGTTTTTGAAGTGGACTTAAAATTTAGAACATTATATAAGTGTATGAATAGCAATATTTATTATTTGACTTCTTAATACAGGTCTAAGCAGCTATAAGGTTGTTAAAATGACCTTATTCTACTTCATGATTATTGCAAATAAATCCCAACATGAGCAACATTTTTCTTCCTTTAATTGGCTCATCTGTATGTTTTGATCCACTTTCATTTAGGAACGTGCATGTTGGCTTCACTAGGCTCAGGAAAACAACTCCGGTCCAATAAAAAGACAATTAAACGTTAGTTAGCTCCACATTGTTCTGTGTCTCTGTGAGGGTAATGGAGACTGGGAGCTCCCCAGCAACAACATTCTTCCACTGGTTTTTTCTCCCTATTAACACATATGAACACTGAAGCGATGTTACAGCCAGCAGGTGGTTTGTAAAAAAAAAAGCCAGAAACATGTCTGAGCCTGGCTGGTGGAAGTAAAATTTGAGGCCTTTTGGATTTTTCTTTTTTTTAATCTCTGGAAATTTCAACACATGGGAAGTTTATTTGTTTAACACATTTCATGAACAAGATCATGCAAGGTGCTTTACATAAAACATTAAAAGCATTACAGTGGTGTCTAGAAGAAGCATTAAGCCCTAAAACAGTTGTGTTTTTTAATAATAATAGGATTTTGAAGTCGATTCTTTGATAAACAGGAAGCCAATGTAAACATCTGAGGACTGGTGTTGTATGATCTACTTTTTTACCCCTTTCGGTTTATATTTATTATAAATATTTTGGATAAATGTGAATTGATTTTTAAATTCAGTTTGAAAGATAAATTAATCTACATTTGTTTCATCATATTGTATGAAACAATAAACACAATATTTTATTTTTCTAGGATTTTTAAGATGAATTATTCAACTTACAAATGCATAACTAAAACCTACTGTAACCCTTAATTCAACTTCATTAATATGGAGTTATTTTGTTCAGTAAAATATTTTACTAATTAAAAGTGGTATTGCCATAGCTGTGTGCTTATTAAAAAGGAATTATCCATCCAATTGTGGCCATGCATGTCTTTGGACTGTGGGAGGAAACCAGATACTCAGAGAGATCTTACAAACAAGTAACCACTAAATTACTCTGGCCCATAAAAACAAAAGGAAATTAACTGAGCTTTAAATGTTTAAATTCCATTTTTCTGTATCCGAGTAGGTAAAATGGCTTGTTTGATCAGAATGCTTAGCAGTGATGTTAAACCAATATTTAAGTTGAAAACTAGTGAAGCATGATAAATAAACACATCCTGACCTCAGTGCTTCGGCTTCACAGTGAGACCTACAAGACTGAAAATGTCCCAACACTGAAAACGAGCCGATCACCCTGCTGCCACATCTGGTTAGCAGCTGCTCTGTTGTATGTCGGTGAAGCTGCTGACCTCCTCAAAAAACCTCAATCACTCACCTGTCGGCACGTCGGCCTCAGTGAGGCCTCGACAGCCACCGTCTCCGCTAACACTCGCTAAATCCTCATCACGACATGAGAGGCACCGACTGACTCATACATACCCACACCAACCGAAACACAAACTCAAGGCTGTGAGTCCTACTGTACCTGTGTGGTTGGAAAACTGCACCGAGTTGATCGAGTCCACCTCAAAACCTAAAACCTGGACACAAAAGACAAAAAGGAGAGTTAATTCCCAGCGTTTTATCCCTTCACTGATGAAATCTGTTTATATTTCCCAGATTGTTTCCATTTTTTTCCGCCTTGAATGCTGGAATTTATTAAGCAACCCGTTTTACACCATATT
>JAVQJG010115317.1:0-30976 GCA_036024015.1 Craterocephalus amniculus | reverse complement strand
ACATTTCTGTTTTAAGAAAAAACAACCTGAGTAAACCCTGTAGAAAATGAACTAGGGCAATCTCGTAAAGGGTGCTGAGGTAAAAGGGCTGGATAGAAAATGTTGATCACCTGGTATCGCCAACAGTATCGGCATATTTCAATGCAGGCCGATACTTTCCGATACGTGATTTTTTGTTGGTATCGGCACCGATACCCGATACTGGTATCGGATCGGGACAGCCCTAGTGGTTAGAATATATAACACCACATTTTAACCAGTAATATGTTTTACTCGTTGAACCGGGAACACCAAAAATTGCTGTCTTAAAGAAAAGCTTGAGTTATTCCTAACAAAACCTTTTTTAGCTGCTATACATTAAAATGTTAATTGCTTCGCAAGTCAGATCAATGACCCCAACCTGCCCTTGACGAATTATCTAGATTGCACTGGCTAATTCTCTGTCAGAGCAGCACTCTCCAAACTAAACAAGATTAATGTCTTGCTTTGGGAGATTGATATTGTTTAGTCATTTAGAAAGAAAAACTGCACTTCACAGAAATATTGCCAAACAGATACAAGTCAGCACTTGGAAAACAGTCTGTAAAGGAAAGGCCAATTCATCTCCAACACTTTTCAGTCTGACAACCAGTCCAGGCAAGCTACATAAATTGTTGAAAACTAGAACCGCACAAATCAAAAGGCTCCACACTCACTGCCTCCATCCATCTCAATCCTCATATTTCTCCAAAAGCCCTCTAAAGATGTCTGCCTCAAGTGCTCTTCTAGGGTTCTGCCCTCTCACAGAGTAGGAGGAGAATCATCTAGCAGGGATGGGTAGGAACCTTTTTGATGGTGGTGGTGCTGCTGGTCCCCAAAAGAGGATTTGGAAACATTTCAAAATGGCTGATAAGGCTGCATGGTAAGCCATGCTTTAGAGTGACAGTAAGGAAGAATTCAAAGAGGCTGATCTGGGCAGACCTCTGGCAACAGCTCAGCCTCTGATAAAACTTTGTTACCTCAGGCCAAGCCTCTCTTAGGCGCCATGCTTCTGCTGGAAAATGCCAAAAGCTTCCCCATGGCACTCAATGCTGGTCTGTTGGGGAGGAGGAATGGGGGGAGGGGGGTCCCACCACACTTACAAGCAAACGCAATGAAGGAAACTTCTAAAAATGCAGGCGTTTGCATCATTCTTTGGTGACGACTTGGAGCAGAAGTTTGGATTAAAGGTCTGAATGACCCTATAATGTCACCTTAAATAGTTTCTGGCTATATCTCTTGTTTTATGAATTGCAGATTTCCTCTCCCCTCTTCCTAAGATTCTCATCTTTCTACTTCCTCTCCCTCTTATTTCACAAGCTCAAACGTTTTGTAACGTTTGACACCAAGATTTTCAGGTGAAATACGTCATAATTTCTAGTTAGGTGGTGAGTGTTAGTGGTAACTGTCATATTAAGGGTGGAAGCACATTTAAAGCCACTGTATGCAGCTATGATTGCAACAATACTGTGAATTATAGGACTTCAAGCCAGGCGTTACTTTGGACACTGGTTCAGTGTTGTAAGTAATCACAAAGCAACGGGTGGATCAGAAACCTACGGGGATATGTTTGTGTGTCATTCTGATAAAGAGACAATAAAGTCTGTGTGTGTGCCCATGTGTGTGTGTGTGTGTGTGTGTGTGTGTGTACAGATACAAGCTCAAGCTCATGCTAGTGAGATATCCTCTGCCAGATATCTCGGTTTGTCTCTGAAAGCCATCACGTCCTTGCCATTGTTGGCTAAAACAACAGGGGCAAGCTGAGTGTGCCCCCCCCCACACACACACACACACACCACCATAGCCAGACAAATCCGTCAGCCTGGAGGGCAAAAGGAGTGGGAGGGGGTAAGCGGGGTCCATTATTACAGAAAACAAGGAAAACTTAATCATCTTGGATTTTAAACATTTCACTCTCAGATGCTTTCCTGTGGGAACTCAGTACCAACGCAACACACATATCAACTATTCTCAGGCGAAAAAGAGGAGTTCATTTCTTTCAAACTCCACCAACACTGTCAAGTGGCTCCTTCACACATACATTTAAGTCAGCGGAGTTCTCCTTTAAATTGAGGACGTTAAATAAATCTGTATTGTCATTCACTAACTTCATAATTTCCTGTTAGTTTTTGAGGACAGAAACACAATGGGGGGCATGAGGAAGTAGGCCAGAGGCTGCAGAAAGTGCACCCGGTTGAGTAGACCATGACAGCTTTACAGTGCATGGGATTCCAGTCTAATTACAGGTAGAAGTGCACTGAGATAGAAGAAAAAAACAGGGATAAAGAAGATGAGTGCTGTGAGAATACAGTAGAAGGAGGCCAGGAGAGGGAAACAGGTAAAAATGGAAACATAAAATCCAGCTGATGCACATCAACTATTCCTTCCACTAAGGTGCAACAGAAAAAAAGAAAGAAAAAGAAAACAAACAAAATAAACACATTTGCAGGACATCTTCAGAGTGTGAGAACATGATTGAAGATGACAACTGAAAGCAGGAAACAAAACAAACACATAATGGCAAATACAGATGGAGACACTGAGGACAAGTCAGGAGGGAGACCGCGGCGCTCATTCTGCGTTCACCTTGACAACCCTTGGATAGAGAGATGGATGAGGGGAAGAGGAGAGGAAGCAACAGAGACAGAGCTGTTGTCCAAGCAGCAAAATAAAACAGCACAAGAGGCACATCCCATGATTTGTCTTTGAACTTGGGAACTTGGGAGATGTCAAGTCTCCTCTACTTCCTGTATGGTGCAGCACTGTGATGAAGAGAGGAGGTGTAAAGGATTAAGCTCTTAGATGTGACAATTCGAAAGGAAGCTCTTCCTGCAGAGCTGGATACCAGAAGGAAACCAGGAATTTTATTTATTTTTTTAAATTATGGAAAAAGGTCTGCAACAGGTGGATACATCAAGACAACAGATATGTTTTATTATAAAATAACTGAGTCCACATTTGGTGTTTCTTCCCGTTTTAATCCAATTTTAGATTTGCTTCACTTTTTCAAACAAAGAAAGATTTACATTAAAATTTCTTTTATTTTGTCTTTTCTCTTGATCTGAGAAGCCCGAGAGAGAGAGACAACTGAGCTGACCCAGATACGGCCCACATCAGGGCCCCTGCTGTCACCACCCCCTCCCCCGGTGTCTCCTGAAAACCCCTTTCTCTAAACCTGATGTTTTTGGCGTTGCGACAGTAAGTAGCTGCGCTTGCCACACCAGCTGCCCTGCTCCAGAAACCCAGCCATGCTATCAGGAATTTTGTCACGGTTCCAGTCCCCCAGAGGGAACCCAGATCTCATGCAGGCTGCTGCTCCCAGCTCTTTATGTCGGGGATAGAAGAGGGAGGTTTCCGGGTCACTGTACATCCAAGGCCCTGGCAGAAGCCTCCAGGGTCAAATTTACTTTTCTGGCCTCAACCAAACAAGAGTTAAACTGGGACATTGACACCAGCGAACTTTACATCTTCCTTTGAATTTCATGAGCCTCAAAACAACTCTGTTAGACTGTCATCTTAAAAATCATCCTACTTCTACCGTCAGCTTTGCCACAGAGAAACTTTTTTGGATTCAAACATTGATGGTATTGAGATCTCCCATCCAGTACGAAGTTTAGAGGGATTTTTACGTGATATAGCCGATAATTGGAGAGTTTTGATGTTATACATCATGTCAGTGTGCACACTGAGCATGTAATGACAGGCATGTCACTAGATGCGAGATGTTAACATGCTTCGAGTGAACTATCAATACCATCCGCGATTCTTATCAGCAGCAGAGTGATACACTCCTGGTTCTGGCTGGGATACAAGCCAAGGTGAGCAGACTGTGGTTAAGTGGTCCATTCCTCCTTTGCTCTCTCCCATCTTTCATGGCTTTTTCATTTCAGAGTCCTTTATGGCCATGCCAAGCAGGCTCACCGCTCCCACATTTTTAATTAAAATCTAAAATGTGCAATAACTTTGGAGACTCCGGGTTCGCTGGCAAACAGGTCAGGCGGTCCTGTTTCGCCTTTCAAGCCTTTGTTGCTTATTTCATCAAAGCTGGCCATCAAACCTTTCCATTTGCCCAATTCTGTTCACTTCACTGCAAATGCTCCGACATGGACCAAACAGGTTACACAGATTTAGCGAGGGTACGCCTATATAGAAAAGCTCTTCTGCAAGCCAACGAACGCTGGCTTTAGACTATAGCCTAATCCATTCAAGAAGCCTGAAAAAATCCCATCCTTGAAGTCACTCTTCTTGACTTCCCATGACTCCCTAAAGACAAAAGGCTGCTTATGTAGACCCCAGTACTTAAGTTCAGTCATCTGGGTGCGGCTGCTTAGTGTTCTCACACACTTTCCAGAGGTGCAATAACATAAAATCTGTCTCCTGTTTGGAATTACCCAAAAGCCATATGTATTTCAACTCAGGAAAGGGGTTGTTTGTCATGTTACACAGCAGTGATCCATCTCTGCAATCTCATGTTACCATTAAAACACGAGCAGGTGGGAAAGAAGCTTAATATTTTAATTATAAGGGAGACAGTTTTCCTAGGGAATATTACAGGAGAGGCGGTCAGCAACGCCTGAGATCAAGATGGCCTCCATCAGGAAGCAATATTTGCTCATGAAATAGGGAAAACATGCAATATTACATCAGCACCTAATTATTTTTTAGGGGTGCACCGATTTATTGGCTGGCCCTGATTTCCTTAATTTTGAGGAATTGGTGATCAGCCGATCAATACATGCGAAACCGATCTTACCCATCGATCATAACTACCTCGCAAAAATTGCAAAGAATTGTTACCTTTTTTAGTAAGAGGCTCAAAACAGCTCTTAAGTTCAACCTGTTGAGCTAGTTTTGTGTTTACAATATTAAAATTAGACTAAAGGAACTGACATTTGTGTTATGTGGACAGCAATGCTCAAAGCTTTTCATTTATATTTTTAGAAAACTAGCTTGCGCAGTTAAAAAGTTTGCATTGTTGTATGGGTATTGTTTTTTGTTTTTCAATATAACGAAATTGGTACGTTGAAGCTGTAAGCCGTCAAGTCAGTTCTAAAGAAAAATCAGTATCGGTAAAAATTTGTATCGGCAGGTCAGATTTTTTAAAGATCGGTGATATACAATCGGTGCAAAATATCTCTACTCATTAAAAATAAAACCGAAAATCAGAGGATACCCTGCGGTGCAAAAGACCCTAATTGGGCAAACACAACAAAAGAGTAAGGTGACCTGTAAATGATTGACATGTGTATTATGAAAAACTGCAAGTACAGACTGAAGCGTTCACTCCCCCTTTTGTTATCATTCTACCTTTATCTCTTCACATATCAAAAAGGTAAGGGGGGGGGGGGGGAGGAGACTGCCAGGTTAGGAATTCCGGGCCTCCTCCTTGCACAAACAGTGGGAAAAAACAAGCTCAAAGTATTCCACAAGGCCACGGCTCATTCAGTGAAGAGGCAGAAGAGGAGGAGGAGGAGGAGGAGGAGGGCTCAAACAGTCTTCCCACATCCCACCCACCCCGAGAAGCATTCCACAGGTCTGTCTGCTCGCCCATCATTAAGCAAGACCACCTGCTGGCAAATCAGAACCCCCATCCTGTTTCTGGAGGAGCCCTGCTAACCCCATTACCACTGACCCATTGGACTGCTGTACACACATATCATATCAAGTTAGTGTTATGCTGGGCCGTAAAATGCTGCTTATTAACATCCCATAAGGACTCCATGCACAGTAGCTGCCTCACCGATTTAAATAGATGCAACACAAAGGGGACAAAGAAATGATCTCTGATGCAGCTGTTGCATGACTATGCATGGACTTCTGACTGGCTTGTCTCTCTTTCTCGCTCGAAAAAGTTGAAGACAGAAAAAAAAGAAGGAAGGGGAGGAAGAGATCAAGACGGAAGGAAGAAACGGCCCTTTGTTGCTGTTCTTCGTCAGAGCCTTGAGGGAAAGATTTTGACATCAAGTCATCAAGAGCTGAAACAAAAGCAGCTGATAAACAAGAGAAAGACAGATACCATCTCCCTGTGCGCTCAACACGTCTCCATCAAGAGGGCTTCCTCTCTTTCAAAACCCTCACACCTCCGCCTTCGCTTTTGTTGTAGAAAACGAAGAAATGGAAATGGAATTTTTTTTTAAAACAACAAAAACATTTTCTGTTTTCAGCTTTTTAAAGATCTGCAGGCCATGTAGTTCCACCGAGCCTTCGTCCCTGTTTAAAGAAGACATCACTTTTTTTTTTACCCAAAGAGATTTCAAGTGACTGTACCGGATTGTTTTTTGACACACTATCTGTCAACTCTTTGAACTCTACAACTAACAGCAGTAATTTCTCTGATTGGTAGCTGCAAGACAGGACAAAAGTAAAACTCTGCATATACACAGACAAGGTGCAACTTCACCAATGTGGGGTTAGGTAAGGGTATGCCGCAAACATGTGAGTTAGTAGGAATAAGACATGTGAACAGAAAAGATGGGCATTCGCCTTCACTGTAACAGCAGCAAAGAGAATTTGACAAGTCAATCGGCGCATCAAATGTTAAAGGGGAATTTTGCTTTTTTTTAACCTGGGGTCTGTTTTTATCTTTCCTTTCATACATGTGAGTGACGGAGAAAGGAATTTTCAAGATAGCTCCAGTATTTAGCCGGGCAGGCAGCTAGCAGCCCAGCTAATGATAAGTATTGGTCAACCGCTCCCGTGTATGTTCGCCCCAAAAACGTGCTTTTTATCCACACTGAAACACTCTGATAGTCTCAACAAGTGCCTGACAGCGTATTAGAAAGGAGAAATTAACAAAAGTATCTGTATTACCTGGGGATTGCTATGTTTTGGTGTCTGTCGCAAAGGTGTGGACACAGGCACCAAAACATAGCAAGTGCCAGGTAATACAGATACTTTCATTCATTTTTCCTCTCTAGTAAGTTGTCAGACACTCATTGAGACTATAAGAGCACTTCAGTGTAGAAAAAAAGCATTTTTAGGTCAAACTTTTTAGGCGCGGGGCGAGTTGCCCGATACTTATCATTAGCTGTGCTGCTAGCTGCCTGCCCGGCTAAATACCGGAGCTATCTTGAAAATTCCTTTTTCTATCACTCACATGTATGAAAGGAAAGATGACAATAGACCCCAGGTTTTAAAAAAGCGAAATTCCCCTTTAAGCATATGCCTGTGGAGGGCAGATGTGTGGCGTTTAAGGACCTGTGGGCCATGTGATCACACGTACAATCCCAGTCATCTGACGTGCCGCCACCCAGCTGGAAGAGCGCAGGAGCAGAAGGAGTGTGAAACATCACGCTAGAAGGCATTTATCTTCACGCAGCCCTGATCCAAACTCTCACAAATATGCCACAGCAAACCCAACATCCCTCACAGTCCATGTCCTCACACGTACTTTCAGGGGAAAAAAAAGAAAAGAAAAAAAAAACGTTCATTCAGCATCACTCATCTTATTTTCTCTTATGCCCACGTCTCTCTAAAGGCTCTTGGTGGTAAAGAGCTCACACAAAGCCTTTTTTCTTCCATCTCAGACAATGCACCTCCCCACCTCGCGCTCTGCCAGGCATTCCTGAGTCTATCCTAGCTATCGAAAATGTCAAGAATGAGGAGAGAGCAGAGGAGGGTGCAGAGAGCGCTGCGGCAGGTAGAGTCTTGCCCCGCTGCGCTCACATCCTGCAGTCAGGGTTAGTGGTTGCATGGAACGGATGGGATCTGACTTAACGCTCTTAATGAAATCTCTTCACTTGAACAAGCCTCATGGCTCACTCTCCTCTGGATGATGGCATTCAAGCTAATTACCAGGCCCCGTTTTCACTCCCGAAAAACAAAACAAAGATTTTTTGATAGGACCGGACGTGGCAGTTGCCTTCAAATATTCACTGGATCATGAGCGCCGAAACCTTTGAGGGGAAAAGGTTAGAGCTCCTCAGACACGAGGCGCTTAATTTCTGCCTTATGACTCCTTCAAAGTATTCCTTCAACTGCAAAGGCAATATGAGAAAACCAGATTATGCAAAGTAAACCCTCTTCAAATATAAAAAAAAAACAAATGAAAAAAAAAGCTTGTTTATCACAGCCAAGAAACTCCCCCATTCCAACAGTGGTCTAAGGGGAAGAAAATGGGTCTGAATAAAAAGGTTAGCAGAGCAGCGTTTCGTGCCTGGACAGACAAACAGCAGAAGTTTTATGCGAGCGCCAAATGCAACTTAACACTGCAAACAAGCTCCATCCATTGGAACATCCAGAACTGTGGAGAAGAAAGCACACAGAATATAGAGCCTGCAGCTCTGAAACAGCGTTTGCCCCAGAGAACGCCGCGCACTCGGAGCTCCGGGTCGCTCTCAGTGAGATTCAAACTTTGTACCGCCGCCAACATTGACGAGTCCCAGTAAAAGTTAAAAAGCAATGAGCTTACTGCTCGCTGGCTGCTACACTTAGATGGTGAGATTTATTTGACACGGCTGCACACTTCGCCTTACAAGACCCAGACTAATTATTTTTCAACCCCCAAAAAAAGGACTCAGCAGATTGATGGTACCAAATGAACTTATTTCAAGATGAATTTCTGATCTGTAAGCAACAAAATATTCAAATATTTGCTTTTCTTTCTTTTCCAACAAAGTTGCGTGAGCCTGCGAGTCACTTGTGAAATGACCCCGTATGTGAACCTGCCCTGTAAAATGTCAGGGTTAAACTTCTGGCTTAATAAAACAGCCCGACTACAAAGGTGCAAAGGTTGAGAATCATCCCGTAACTGCTCAGCCTGCCCCTGAGCTGTTTATCAGTCACACCTATCTCAAGGCTTCACAGAAAGACTGCAGCAATGCCATAGCAACAAGGCTCCTGAAGTGACTCAGGTGTTCTTGTTTCATGAAGTTAAGGGGAAATTTTAACTCTGTGACCCTGTGGCTGTGTCGTCTAAGCACCCACCCATGTGTGAAACCCTGGCTGTGGTAGGTGACTTCCAGCTACCTTGAGTCATCAAATGACAGCATGAATCCTCCACTGAGCTCCTCTGATTCATAAGATATAATCACTAGTCCGAGAGTTATCTGTTCAGAATCTTGCAATGAACAGTGTATGCGCTTTCCCACACAAAGAGTGACATTTACACACACACACTCACTTTCCACGCAGCGCTCCACTTCATCCAGGTTGCGCAGGGTAATCCTCATCAGGCTGGAGTTGAGCATGAGTTCGTTCTTGTGCTCGGGCCCCGTGGACTCCGTAGCAGGATTGAGGAAAAATATGCGCGTATCGCCCGTGGCCACCTGGTTGTCGCAGATCCCAGGGTTGCCAAACCCGCCGATCATCACCTTGTTGCCACCATCCAGGAGGATTTCGCGGTTGACGTTGGACCTTCCTTTCAAATAGCGCCACACTCTGACCTTTAGAGAAAGACAAAGGAGAAGTATTGGTGTTAGTACCCTGAACACACGTCCCATCATTAACAAGCAGGCGGAAAGGTGCATTTTAGAGACTTTGCGCCTTTTTCAACCTCCCGCTACCTAAATGAAAACTTAAATGCATTTCTTATTCATGATGACAGACAGGAAACTGTCTGAATCTGAGTCTTCAACTTCATATCTGATTCTTTCCTACTTAAATAAACTTATCCACTATCTCAAGATTGTCTTTGTCCAGTTTTGCTAAAGTTTTAACACCACATCCACAAATAAGCCCTGCATTACAGACAGAGAGGCGAAGGCAGCTTCATGCACAGTCATGGGAAAGCTCGTTCCTTCTGTTACATATTAGCTGTCTTGTCTCATTTCAGTCTTTAGTGGAGGTTTGTGTCTGGAATGGGAGCTGTGCGCCTCTAATCTGCTCCATTCATTCGCCAGGAGACGGGAAGCAAGTGGGCGCAGAGGAAAAGAGGGAGCTGACCAAACAAAACTTGTTTATTTTTCACAGATTATAGAGTGGCCTACCACAAAGTCTGCAGTGGTGCAAAAGTTAGTTTCACAATGAATGGCCGGGCTGGAAGAAGGCTGCTTCCGGAGTGAAAATTAGCAAATTAGGGGCATCAGTCAAGGTTTTTTATGTCATTCTTCATTTTTTTTAAATGGGAGACGACTTTCATGCCACATTTGTGACTAATGATAGCATAACACTTGACCACACATCTTTAATACTTTGGCCACACCTTGCAGCACTTGTCAGGGCTCTTTTCTAAGAAATGGGGGCTTTTTATTCTCTTAAAAATTAGGACTTTCTTTCTGTGGTGACTTAAAGTGATCTTTTTTTACGTATCACTTATTTTTATATCTCCAAGAACATCTTTAATGCAGCCATAAGTCAAAAATCCCTCGTTTGGGATGCAAATTGTGCCATTTGTCAGCAACACTAGCAAATAAATCAAAGCTCAGATTATTATCCCTGAGGCCACTGACAAATGACAAGTTGCATATTTCCAACCTTTATGACTAGACATCCATTCAGGGGCCACTGAGGGACCAGTTTCCTGCTGCAGCATGTTTGGGATGATTACATGGTCGGTTAGGCCTGCCTTATAGCTGTGTAATTGGCAAGTGGAAATGAAAACCCATCTCTGTATTTCTAAAAGCAAAGAGGATTCACTGTCAGTGTCCATGAAGCCGCTGCCAAATGCTTCGGGATGAATGAGTTTATAAATTGTTTCTCAGGAAAGCTGCTCGCCTCCCTGACAGTTGGAAGAAAACTTGCTGTTAATGGCCTCCATCCGCTACATAAGAGGACATCCACCCGACAATGTGACTTTTTTTTAAGTCCACAGCCCCGTTAGCAGGTGTCTTTGCACCGCCACTGCGGATGTTTCACGCGATTGTGAAAGCGCGTGGCAGCACTTACCTTGCAAGAGTAGGTATTATGCACCGGGTCCAAGTTTATTATTTCGTCCACGGTTCCGGTCAAAACTATATTGGCCTCTTCTTCCCGGTCCTCCAATTTTTTCTCCGGGCAACTTGCGGCGCAGAGAGCCACGAGCAGCCCCGCCAGGAGCCAAGCTGTCCGGCCGGCCCGGAGTGTCCGCTGGGAGCTCATGACCCACCGCACACGGATGTAACCCTGAAAGTTTACTTTACTCTGATTCAATTTGGCCGCTCGGAGTGTCCAAGCGCAAACTCCAAACTACCCTGAGTGCGTTGAAAGTGTCGCAAAAGAGCCTCCTTTCCGCAACTTCCCGGCGTTTAAGCGATGTGTCTTTCACCCTGCAGCCCGGCTCGTCGCATCTGCAGCCCGGGTTCAAAATCCCTCTCTGCCGCCGCCGGCTGGGAGAGCAGGAGGGAAGAGAGGAAGAGGAAGGGGCAGGGATCTCTCTCTTCAGGAATGCAACTACACTCTTCACTTCTCCCCCTCTCTTTCTCTCTCATACACACACACGCACGCACAGACACGCACGTCCACGGTGACGCTCCAGGATTTGCATGCAATCTGAATTGCTGATCCCACAAGTGAGGATGAGGTGGGTGATGATGGTGGGGGTGGCTGGAGGGCTGCACGCTGGGATGCCTGCAGAAGGTGGCTGTCCAACGCCGCCCCCAGTCGGACAGACACTGTCTTTACTCCTGGTCCTCATCAGTGACCCCCACCCCTGTTCCTCATTAGCTACGCTTAAATTGCGGCAACGTCTTGAAACAGTCTGTGAAGGATTCGTAGTTCTATTCATTTCATTCACACCAAACAGATTAGAGAGAATTGGCACATTCAGTAAATCCTGCTATGAAAGCTATCATGGCATACTGATATTTCCAAAACTGTTTTGAGTTTGTGGTTCAGTGATTTTTGGGAAAACTTGGTTTTATCTCCCTGAGAATTGTCCCCAGACTGCACGCTTTTTCCACTGCTTTTCAGATGTTCTGCAGATGGCATCAGATGCTGGCGACAAGTAGGTGCTTATCAGTGAAGGAGACACAAATTTTCCCTGGATCTGATGGAGACTAACAGACAGATATCATTCCTCGATGATATTCCATTTTTGACAGGCAACATTTTCAATAACTTTTATAAAGATATTCAGAAGAAATTCCAGCCATATCACGCTGGCATGTTTGGACTTGCTACATCAAAGTCTCCTCAGGTTTTACAGCGGGTTAGATTTCACCATTCATTGCCTTTCATTCATTCATCAATATTTTATTCTGCCTGTGTCATCCAGTTCAGGCAGACTGACGGCTGAAGCTTATCCCAGTTGTGACTGTGTAGGAGATCAACTGCAGATAGGTTGCCAATCCAAAACAGAGCCATCATAGCACTAGTGCGGAATTTATTGCACTTTCCATTGACAAGATTTTTTAAAAATGTTTATATTAGGCTCTTTGACAAACATCTGTGTAAATAAAGAGTGACTACTGGAAACATCCAATGGAAGACACCCCCAGTGCCTCAACATCCAAAGTCACCCAGTGTCATGTGTCATTAAAGATCCCCCTTATGTCGTAAAACTTGCCATGTCTAAATCTATAAATGCAACCATGTGGCTATTTTGTTGGAGCTCTTTCTTTAATAAGAGCAGACAGTGCGTAAATTTCCACTCCACAGAAGCTGTAATTTTAACTACCCTTCTATTCCTGGGAAAATGACAGGCTTGGTTATGCACAGTTGCTTGAGAGGATATTTGCAGAAATTTGTTGAAATAGGTTTCAGAGGGGACAGCAAAGTTAACCCAAATACACCCAACATGGTAGATAAGGTTTGTCTTGCCTTTTCTGCTTATCTGTTTAAAAGCTTCCGTGACAGAAGAACACACACTTTCATTCCCTTTCCTAGTCTTGTGTTTAGGAATGTTTGAGTCAAAGTTGTTCAAACACAAATTATTTCCAAAATCAACTAATGACATAAACCAGGAGCTGCTCCACTTAGAGCAAATGGCAGACTGTGGTCTTGCACAGCATTTTCATTGGCCTTCGCTCTGGATTTAGCTTAGTTTATTAGCAGTGATGACTACTTGGAACAGGAACGGAAATGCAAAGATGTCTCCACTGCAGGTTAGTATCATAAATTATTCTTGGCATATGTTGGTGATGGACAGGAATTAGAGCTATTTGTTGTGGCTTTATTTTCATTTTGAGTAAACAAGTAAGATTGCAAATGAAATCTTTTACAAAACAAATAAAGAATAATTACAAGTTTAGACATGTTTTTATGGCCACAGTGGTGTTCTTTGTTGAATAATTGGTCAATTTTGAGCTGGTATGCCCTCTAGTGGAAAACATGCAAAAAGAAAAAAGAAAAACAAAGAAAAAGAAAAAAACTTTTACAGGTGGTTTTCTCTAACACGTTTTCCCAATTGGCCTCATACCTTCAGTTTTAGCTGACGATGATTTCCTCTCTGGGTCTGAGTACATCAAAGTTGGATGGAGAAAAGTAGAAAGCTGTCTTCTGGTCTGATTAATTAAAATTGGAAATCCTTTCTAGAAATCACGAATAGTGAATCCTCAAGGTTCAAGAGCCAAAAGGACCAGCAGGCTTGTTATCAGCAAGCACTTCATAAGGTAGCATCTGTGATCTTATGCAGTCATATTAGTTAGCATGGCCTTGGTAATTTGCACTTCTGTGTAAGCCCAATTTAGCAAAGTGACTGACAAATTGTGCAGCAATATTCAGATGACATTTTGATTTTTTCCTCCTTTATGTTCATACCTAAATTAGACCCGCCATATTAGGGAATATGCAACCCACACAACTCCCTTGGTAAGTTGGCACATATTTCAGCAGCTTGACTCTTTGGAAGAAGCATCAGGGTGCTATGCTGGCACACCTGCAACCCAAAGCTTTTATCCAATGAAAAGAAATGGTGCATTATTAACCCTTTAAGTCCTGCTGCTTTGCTGATGATGCAAAATTATACTTGTCAACCCACTTCTGGTGCTTAAAAGATCAAAGAAATACTCAACAGAGGCCATCATAAAGTAAGGATTTCAGTCTGAAAACTTCGACTAGTCATGTGATTTCCTGAAAACATGCCCCTTCTCAACTCTGAAAAAGATATCATGCAATTGGCCCTTTTCCCCTCTGAGACAGCAAAGTTGCTCAGGTTCAACATTTATATCAACTTAATTAGCTTTTATATTAAACCATAAGGTTAAGGAAACAGCATGTTCTGTTTTTAATTCGATTTAATTCGATTTTTCTATTCGAAGTTTTAACTTTGGAGAAAGCTCATATAAACACAGGATTTGGCCATTTACTGTATCAGGAAGAAATCATCAACAACTGTTTCGAAGTCAATCTCTCCTTGTGGACACAAACCACAAATACTGGAAGATCTCTCATAACGTGAAACTTACCAGAGCGTCCTCCGCAGACCTCTGTGCAGTTATCTCTTGGCAGTTCTCCTCCCAGACATGTTTCAACAAAAAACACCACTAATGCACACAAGCAAGACCTTAGCACATAGAAAATATGTGTGACTCAAAGTGAAGACAGTTGCAATTACAGCAGGAGATAAAAGAAGAGTTGTGAGCTGTAGGATTTGAAAATATCTAGTAAACCTACATTAATATCGGCTGATATAAATAAGAGAAATGCTGGCAGTTCAATGCTTGTCTTGGGTTTAAAAAACTCCATTGGAGTTCATTTTGTTTAGGTTTTTCCTTTTGGTTTTTTTGCAACAGTTTTTTTCCTGCACTGATGGCATACACAGAGGAACGGCAGCAGCTGGAAAGAGTTGACCCTGTATTCAGGCGTGTGTCACTGGAAAGAGAGAAATGTAACCCGAGACGCAGCATAAGCAGCTCATTTGAATTCTGTCCAATGGGATGCAATTTACTGAGAAGCAGCTGCATCGCTGCACCCATGTGTATTACTGCATCATGGTCAATCAGAGAATCACGGTGCAGCAGAGTACTGAAAACCAATCCAACCTTTTGGCTTGTGCTCTGTTCGTGTAAGTGATATCTTACAGTGTGTGCCACACAAATAATGCACCACCCCTGCTAAAGTCATTCTGCTTCTTGGCATTCACTGCTGTTCTATTTAAAAATCTTCATCCTGATTTTGTCTGTTGATGTCCCGCTTTACTTAGTGATGTTTTACATTTCTTTTATGAAAACTGGGCAGGCACAACCCCAAATAGCATCTCCAACAGTGCAGAACACTCATACTTGTCACACAAAAGCACAGAGAGAGACATTCCAGTGTTATCAAACGAGGCTGCTGTAACTCTTTTGTTTTTCTAGAAGACAAGCCCACACCTCTTTATCAGGTATCAGCATGAGAACAGTGGAGCGAGCCTCAGCTGCCCGGCATCTATCTGTTTCAGATTACAGACGTGGTGTTCAGTTCCCTGAAGCCTGGCCTGCCCTCCCTCTGCAGTCTCTTAAAACCTGACTGAAGACATGCTGTGGATGAACTCATCTGGTGATGTGCCCACACTGTGAAACGCAAGACTTTTTATTTCTTTGTGTATATGCATGAATACATATGCAGATCTTTTATGAGTATTACAAAAAACAGATAAGACGCATCTGTGAACCATCAGCAAGGGTTTGCTGTTTCCAATTAATCCCAAACAGTATCTTTTTCATTTCTGTAGCTCCTAAACTCTTCAAGGGATCCAATTCAATAACTAATAACAACTGTTCTGGTGTCCTTCATCCTGTGTCTACATTCGCATGAAATAAGGAACTCTGCCTTGATTCAGCCATGATGAAAATTAGCAGTACTGTAGAAGGAGGCAATAAGAACAGTTAGCTTAGATGAAAAGTTGATGACCAGAGGGTCCGAAAATGTTGCATCCAAAAGAAATAACTTAACACTAACTAAACTTTGTAGTATGGACATTTTGGGTTGGTCAGTTATCATTAGGTTGTATTAAACCTCATTGGAAAGCGTTATTAGTCGCCTTTACAGTGAGGTACAGTACACTGCTTCTGTGAAATGACTGTAGAAATGACTGCAAAATGAGCCACACAACTAAAGTGCCCCTCCAGAAATGTGCCCAAACCCGTTGCAAAATTCTCTTGTTTTGGGATTCAAGTGCTGCTGATGTAGCCCTAACCCTAACCCTAGCATCTAACTGATAGACAAAAAGGATCCTACATCTCCTCAGTCTGCCCTGCTGGATGACAGTGATGACAGTGGTTAAGGATTTTGTAATCACTGAACATTCGTAATGCCTACCATGTTAAATGCATGGGTAAAACCACATCTGGAATGGGACAAATTTAATTCTCTGAAATATTCAGTTATGATCCTGCAATGTGAAGGGAATCAAAAAAGACATTTTCTATCCAGTCAATATCATGGCTTGTTCAGTCTTTGTGATTATTCTGTGTCTCAGTTTGTGAGAAGTCAACACATAAGCAGGATATGCTTGAAACTTGAGACAGTTTTCAAAAATGGAACAATGAGAATTTATCTGAATAAAATTGAGTCTGTATTGTCTGTTGTCACACTTGCAGCCAGAGATGTTTGTCAGATTTTCTTTCACCTCTGGGTTCATTATTCTTGTCTCACATGCACACATTTAAATGAGCTGATTTCTCTGCAAAACTGCAGGGATTTCTTCAGGTATTTGTTGAAGTGCTGCACAGAAAATGCTTATGCAGATCAACACATTTCAAAGAGAAAATAGCTTCTTTTAGTTTGCATTTCTGCTCAATTCAAATCTGTTTTGGAGCTGTACACCAGTGGAAGATTGGGCTTAACCAAAGTTGATTGGCTTCCTAAAAAAGGAACAGTGTCCAATTCAAAACGTTAGTTTGTGTGTTAGTTGCGGTAAGTGTTCAGCTAGATTTGTTGATGTCTGAAACACATCTTTGCACCACAGCTGTTAGCCTGTCGGCACTGCCTTACAGAGGAGTTTGATGTGAAACTAGGAATTAAATTAGGTGTTTTCCAATGCTATATTATATTTGGAGAAGTGCAGCTCCACTTTCCCCAAGTAAGTAGAAGGCAGTGGAGGCAGAAAGTTGCAGCAAACAGACTGTGTTTAGCTCTGACTGTTTGCCAGATGGCCCTCTGCTTTGTGACATCAAGTCTAAACAGGAGATGTGGATTCACACCTGGTTTTATCCCTCTGCACTTTACTGGAATGTCAGATAGTTCAATGCCTGTTGAGACCCTCCCTTTTTTTTTTTTTTTGTAGCCTCGGCTTTGTGTTTTTGCCAAAATGTCTGCAGTTTGCCTGGCTTTGTTTAAAGTTTTAAAAAAAAATCTTTCTGCTTCACACATATTTGGATTATTAATCTCCTTTATTCTCTCATTCCCAAACAGGCTATAGCTTTTCAATGATAACCTAAAGATCCTTCATGTTTTTATTTTTGTTTTTGTTTTTTTTACCATTATTAGAATCTCTCTTATCTCATTGGATTGCCATAGATAAGATGTAGTGAAGACAAGATAATGAAGTGTCTGTGAGGAACACCATGTAGGCCAAGTATGCCTAATTACAGATTGGAGGCCAGATAAAGTCCCTTCATTTCCTCATGTCACACCCCGACTGCAATGGATTTAGTTTGTAGTGTCCCTGCACAAATATATGGAACTTATTGAAAGGTCCCTCTGTAGTGTGTCAAAAAAAAGATATTCAAAATTGAAGGTTACCAAATGTCAACCTCCAATCTAATATTCCAGAATGAGTTTCAGCTGATTATGTGTAAAAACAGCTGTGAATTGTTAACTGACCATATTGACAAGCAATGAAAGATAGCAAGTCTGCCTGGGTTCGTTTGTTACAAGACTTCTCCATCCATCTGCTCCTGCTCTATCCTGCTCCATCCTGCTCACTTATGCAGAGTGGACACAATTTACAGATGGCCATTCTGTCTAATAGAGACTGTTCATTCACTCTCAGTGTATTTTTGGCAGCTGCTAACCAGGGTCCATCAGGAAATGAGTCCACTGCGAATGGCCACAAGTACAGCAGTGCAGATGAAAGACAAGATGAAAACCCGCCTGAGTCACCTCTGTTGAGCTGATTTTGTATTCTCTGTCTGTCGACTACTTAAGCTGCTGGATGTATAATGAGACTATTTTGATGTAAAATAGTCTACTTCGGTCAACTTTTAATGCACTATTTTTCTTCTGTTTGACATATTTAATCTCACTATAAGAAAACAATTTCCAGTGGGAAGAGGATGGGCCCGGTAGAAGAATAAAAAAAATTCAGAACAAACACTAAGGACATTTTAAGCCTGATGCAGCAACATTCAGTCTTCTACTTACTGAATACTCTCTGATCCACTGGAATTTGGTCAAAGATGACCTTCATGTCCAAAAGCTGGACTCAAAAGTCCTCAAAAAGTAATTTGTGGATTATGTGTTGTATTTGGCCTTAGTAGGGGGAGGAAACTTAATCAATAAGTTGCCTTTCTGGATGTATGAGTGTCTGTGTCCGTCCTTTCCGAAGACAGAAAGCTGAGCAGAGTGCCAGAAGACAAGCTAAGCACTGAGGCAAGAAAGTGCAGCATCATCATGGATCGCTCATTTGCAGACTGTGTTCGATCTAAAATGCCTGTCAGGTTGCATTAGCTTAATGTTCACTCCATTGTCTCCGAGCCATATTGCACTTTTCCATCAGACCAGCAATGTTAATTCAATCCAAACCCTAAAGCCCAATCATTTAAGTCTGATGCTGCGACAGATTTTAAACCAACTTTTGTTCACAACGAGTACATCTGAAATTAATCTAAAGTCATTATAAATCTTCAAGGTCATTGATTCTGTTGTCAGCTTCCAAGCTTCCAACACTTTGCTCGGGCTGCTGTTGTCACTGCTGTTGCTTGACTCCTACTCTACCCAAGTTATGTATCTTGAGGGAGCGATGGATTAAATCTATGAAACAGAATGAATAAAATCCCTTCCCCTTATTGACAGCGCTGTCAGTGGATGTGCCATACCAAACACAGGAGGCAGGTGGGCAGATACAGTCGGACCAGGATACAGTTCTGGGCTTTTGCCAGGATGGGAATAAGAGCCTCCCACAGCATCCAGAACCAGATGTTACCTCATGAATCCTCGCCCAGGAATCTGTGACTCATACAAAATCCCTCCTTCTGCTCCACAATCTTCCCTGAGAACCTGTCAATGACTGAGGAGGAAGCGGGAAGAACAAGGAAAGATGGTGGAGGATAAATCATGAAACGCGTAAGAGGAGCAGGGAAGTATAAAAGAGGGAAGGATTTATTGTCGGACTGATGTAAATGAGTGAGGTGGGTAGAAGAGTAAGTCTAACTTTTCTACCAGCCCACTCTCTCTTCCTTCAGAGTGAATTAAATGACTGGCTCCATCGTAGGAGAAATGTTTCTGGGACCAAGCAGAAAATAAACAGGAGTGGTGGCAGAGGAATCAAAGCGGCAGAAAGATGAAAGTGTGCTCAACATCCTGTCTGTCACTTAGCGGAGGAGGCCGGCTTGTTAGGACAGGAGCCTCTATGGCTGTGAGCGAGCGTGCGTTTGTGGCGCTCCAGTAGTTTTATGTACGTGTTGAAGCCGAATGACTGCATGTGTGTCTCACCTCCCTAAAGAGCCCTTCCCTTTTCTTTTCTCTGTTTCACAGTCACAAACTCTTCAGTAAAAGCACATGTCTCAAAGAAAGGTGAGTCTTGTTGAGTGAGTCAGTGTCTCATCGGTGAAATATGTCCGGCTTGGCCGGGCCTGAGAGAGGGAGAGAGGCCCTTGGGTGCAAAGGCACAGATCTTTTGGCTTTCCAGCGTTCTTACATTTAGTTTCCCTCCACCTCACCGTCTGATCCTCTCATTCTCTCTGTGTAAAGTGCTTCAGCTGATAGCTCTCTTTTGGGTTCTTGTGCCCTTGCAAAACCACACATATAAGCATCTGCACAACCAGCAGTATCAATTAACACACACAGTTACATGTTTATGTTTGTGTGTGCACATTGTAGTCACTGCTGCTGTGCTCTGCACAGAAACCAGCCTGACCAATCTATTCACTTTATACACAGTAGCTTCATCAGAGATTGAAAAAGTGCACTAATCTTTACTCAAGCATAAGTTTGTTCTCGTTTATAAAAACAAAAACTACAGCAGAAGTACTTTTTTTTACTTGTGTGAAAGTTCAAGAAACAAGTATCTTTACTTTTGGTTTTGTTTAGCCATTACATAAGAGATATGTATCTACAGTACACACTGGAGTTAGAAATTATTGCTGATAATGCAATTATCTGAAACTGGTTGAGATATTAAGGTTTGTAGAGGGATACTTGTGCTGCCTGGCTCTAGTGCACTCAGTAGGAGCAATACTTTTTCAATGGGAAAACTAAAATTTCTCTAAAAACTTACCAAAAGGCCCTGTTGACATATAGGACAGGGCTCCGCAACCGCTAGCTTTGGAGCTGCGTGTGGCTCTTCGGACCTTCATCTTTGCCTCCAGACGAAAATAGAATGCAATTTATTTGCGTTTAAAGTCAGTGATGCCGGTTTATGTTTGATGTTGCCAAGAAATTAGCAAAGAGCAAAAAGTTACTTTGAAAGGCATCTGCAGAACAAACACCACTTGCTAAATAACGTATCAGGGTAAAGATGATCAAAAAAAGGGATTTTAGTTGTTCCGTGGGAAGCTGGTCAGTGCAAACATGACCCAACTTCAAAACGTCTGCAGGTTTGGTTGCAACTCAGGAGACAGTAAGGTCATTCACAAATGGAAAATACAGACTTCAGTGAAATAAGGAATATTCAGATTCAGATTCAGATTCAGATTCAGAAGACTTTTTTCATCTCCAAGGGGCAATTGCAATAAGACAGCTTAGCAAAATAGACTGTCAGGTAATTAGGATAAGATAAAGAGATAAACATAAAATGAAATCAAAATAGAATAAATAAATATACAATATACATCATATACACATGTTATGTATTAAATAAAGGGTCCTGAGTCTGTATATAAAGTGTCGACAGTGTCATATTGTATGAGTCCGGGGGGAGAGTGTGTGGGTATTTGGGATGGAGTTAACGACTGGAGTTGAAGAGCAGAATGGCTTTGGGGACAAAAGATGTGTCTCTTTTAACAGAGACCCTCAAAGAAAAGACCATTAAAATAACAAACATTGTCAGTTCAGTAAACTGATTAATGTGAACTCAGATGGTCCACAGGTTTGGCATTTTCTTTTGTCATGACACTAAATACTTTACATACTACAGTGTATGAAAAGCTATAATTTGTATTCATTTTTAATCATTCAAATATGTTTTGCAGCACCAAACAACATTTGTTTGGTGGGACGGGTGGTAAAACACTTTTTTAATAATTAAAGTACCCAGATGCAATTCTAGGACAATTCATGTCTCCATAAGACAGTGGAATCTTCTGGAACGTCCTGATGAACCACTCATGGGTTCTTTGCCCTGTGATATAATCCTAAAAGACAAGAGCATTTATGATGGTTAATTATAATGAAGACATTTTATTGGATTGTAATGTCCTACAGGTAACTGAATGTGAGTGTAAAGGTGTTATTGGTGTGTAGTGCAATGCCACAGTAAACCCTGCCTAGACACGGCGTTAGCCTACATGAAGTTACTGTATGTCCCTCATGGTTGTATACCTGGACAATGTCTCCCCCTTGAGGCAAAAAATTCCCTCCACAGAAACAAAAACAGAGATACATTTCAGGCAAGCAACAGATTCCATAAAAGTTTGGAAATGGGAAACATCTGGAATATCAGACAATTTATCCAGTTAACTGTAATCAGGCCAGTAACACAAAAATAAGACATATCGAGTGAGACAGTCCACAAAAGACTGGGTGGCAAAACATCCTTTTTTCCCCCTCTTTATATAAAATTGTAAACATTTATGGAAAACCCAGTGAAATCTCTGTAGGCAAACGAGAAAGAACAGGATACTCTATGGGATGAACTATCATGACAAAAAATATTCTGTGGTGAAAAATTTAAATGACTACAAGTCATTCATACATCCCTGAAAACCATAATCAGTAAACAACACAGATATTTGCTGCAACCAAATGCAAGCTAAGAACTTGAAACTATATCATATAAAAAATCTGAACCAATATCCATGCCACATTCAAAGTTACCTAAATCGTCTTTCATCCCCAACCTCATACTCAATCTGAACTACAGTCTGAAAGAATTAATGTTCAAACTCAGTGTGAACTTTGACGTTTTATATTGATCTTGTATTGAGTTGCTGCCATGTGATTGGCTGATTAGCTATCTGTGTTAACAAGCAATTAAACAGGTATGCTTAATAAAATGGATGATGAGTATTCTTGTATAGCGCTTTTCCAGTCATGTGACCGCTCAAACTGCTTTGACACTACATCTCACATTCACCCACACACATTCACACAGCACTTATTTTGTATCATACTTAGTGCTCTATGCACATTCATACTCCCGATAGGCACATAGGGGCACAAGGGGAGGTTCAATGTCTTGCCCTAGGATACTTCAACATGTTGTCAGGGGAATCAAACGGCCAACCTTCGAACTGCTCTTCCACTTGAGCTACGGCCGTCTGTGTAAAGAAAAGAGGCCTAGAACTTTTGAGAAGCTCAAATTTTAGACCAAGTATGGCACCATATTTGTATAATAATGAAAAAAATATAAAAGACAGAAAAGACAAACCTTTAAAAGAATTGTTTGTTTTTTCTTGAATGGAAAGGTAATATGTATGTTCATTATACAGTCTGATACTCAGAAACGTAAAGTAGGCACATTTGTGTTTGGTTGATCATTTCTTTATTGATAAAATACTTCATGGTAATAACTCTTATACCATCGAAAAGTTTATTTCCTTTTAAATGGAGCCACGTTGGGAGGAAAATGTATTTGAGGGATAAACAGTAATTATCAGAATGTGGGTTTTGCACATGAAAAACATGTTTCAAATCCTCATTTCTGCTATTGACTCTTGTTTTGAGCTTCAGATACCCAATGTGCTGACAATCAGGTGCCTGCAGTTACATATGCACTGGAACTGGAACCTTTGTAGAACTTTATGTAAACTGATTAGTTCATATTCTGCCCATGGCAGCTAAATCTTACAGTCAAAATGTGGAGAAAACTGTTGACTGCTGCACCGATGCAGGTCTCGGGGTGGAGGCACTTTGATGGTGTGGGGTGGCATATCCCTCACTGGAAAAACAAGGCTTGTCAATATTGGAGGCAATCTCAAAGCAGAGAGATATGAGTTTCTGTAACCAGTGCGAATCCCATATGTCCACTCTGAGACAAAAACCATCATCCAGGATGATCTCGCAGCTTGACCTCGCAGAAAGAAGTTTATCGGAGACTACTTCCAAAGTTGGGGAGCGGAGGAGATGGAATGGCCTGCCTGCAGTCCTGAAATCAACCTGGAGCATGCTGGTTTTGTCAGAGTGACTAACACAACCACACTGGCTGACCTGTGACAAATTCTGGTTGAAAAATGGGATGCCATCCCACAGCAGTGTGTGACCAAGCTAAACAGCATGTGGAGAAGATTCCAGGCTAGTATTACTGTGTATGGTTCTTTCTCATGCTGTTGAGGGATCTGTTTGTAAATTCATTAAACTATTACTTTTTTGTTTTTCCATACTTTAATTATCCAATCCATTGTTATTTATTTACGTGTTTATTCTTTTACCCCCTTTCTTTTAGTTTTAAGTTATCATTGCTGATGGACAGACGGTACTCTAGCGTTTTTAGAAACGGATTTGAGGGGAGTACCTGCATAAGTGTGTGTGTATGTGTATAAAACTTTTCGCTGTTGTTTTTAACATGTGAAGCACATTGTGTTGCTTTTTGTATGCAAGTTTCTATATAAATAAAATCTGATTGATTGATTAATTATTTAAGACACCAAACAAGAGTCAAGAAGCATAAGCGGTTTTCCATTCATAAATAAGATCTGGCAACTTTTCCACATTCTGCACTCTGCTGCTCATCCCACACATTTTCCTTACAAATGTCTTCCCTTTAAAATGGAACTAAAACGCTGCTGTACAAATACTAAGAGACACAATTACAAAATATATTTCACTAAACACAATTTTCATAACTTTGTTTTGTTTAATACTCAGTAATTCAAGAGAAGGCAAGCTGCGCAAGTTCTGCGCATTCTGCGCAACTGAACATTGTGACGATTGCTGTGGAGGCTCTTCTGGAGAGGATCCAACTTAGACATACCTCAGCTAGCCACCATGGCTCTCTGATAGCCAGGTGTTCGTAAAATGAGCGATATTCTGCATGAATAGAAAATACTTTAGTGTTCGACATATTAAAACAAACACGTAAGTGACAAAAAATTGCTACTCTGTGAACTGTATGCTACATTAGATAGCTCAAGGTTAGCGCTAGCTAACATTAGCTAAACAAAACAAGCATGATTCATGGGGCGAATTTTGCGGTGCTTAACTTAAAGTGTCCAGACCTGTCAGTTGTGCAAAAATAATGTAAGAAATCGTAGCTACATTATTTACACTAATGTTTTTGCTCAGTGTTTCCCTAATCAATCGGCAATGTTCGCGTTTAGTTTCACTCGGCAATCAGTCATGTTAGCTTGCTAGCTAGGTACTTCAAAACATTGATCTGGTGTGTTATCATTGATCCAACTGTCCACGAATATTTTCTTTGTAAATGTGCTTGTTCTTCCTTTTCCTGCAACCCAGATTATTGCTGTAAACGTTGACCCTTTGTTATTGTCATTTTTATCATCACAGGTCAGGCCATGGTGATCCTGTCAGGAACAGCCACTGTGCTCCAGCAGTTCGTTAGTGGGCTAAAGAGTCGAAATGAAGACACCAGAGCAAAATCTGCCAAAGATCTGCAGCACTATGTGACTACAGAGCTCAGAGAGGTGACAGCACAAATAAATTTGCACTTAGTATAATCCTCCAACAAGGATAATGGTCACTATCACTAAATGTTCAGTGTTGCCCACAAGAGCTGCAGAGCAGTCAGCTTTGGACATGGTTTCTAAGATGACATGTAATATGTTTATTTTTTATAATATTTTCTGTTTCCACTTTTCCTCAGTTAAGCCAAGATGAAGCCACTACCTTTTATGATGAGCTAAACCATCACATATTCGAGCTGGTATCCAGTTCAGATGTGAATGAGAAGAAAGGAGGCATTCTTGCTATCGGTAAGCTAAACTGTTGATCACAAAAAGCTATGGTCCACTGCATGCACATTGTGTGTAATATCATGTATCATGTTCTTGTTATGATTTTATTCCAGTGAGTCTGATTGGAGTTGAAGGAGGCAATGCCACCAGGATCAGCCGATTCGCCAACTACCTCCGTAACCTGCTGCCTTCCAGCGACCCTGTGGTGATGGAGATGGCCTCAAAAGCCATGGGGCACCTGTCTATGGCTGGAGACACCTTCACTGCGGAGTATGTGGAGTTTGAGGTCAAGAGAGCTCTGGAGTGGCTGGGAGCAGACAGAAATGAAGGCAGACGCCATGCAGCAGTAAGTTGGTAGCACGCAGGAGGGATGGTGGTGTTTGTTTAAATACCAACACTACTTTGTGATGGCTATAAGGGTATGGGGCAGTGTCTGCTTTCTAAATATTTTGACTAAAAACTTTTTGACAATTTTGTTTTGTATTAGACAACCTCTCTTTTGAAAAAACAGAATTTATTGTTAAGCAGGCACATGGACTGGATTCCTTTTATTTACCTGTGATAGTTTACATTTTTAGATACAAGCACTATAAGTACTTCCCCCATATAGCTGAAATAGTTCTGAAATTATATATATATATATATATATATATATATATATTACCAGTGTACTAAGGTGATAAAGGGTTTCTCTAAAACAGGAACTGTAATCAGGATATGAATCTTTAAGCAACTCACAATTCAATTCCATTGTGATTCTTGAGGTGACGATTCGAGTCTGTATTGATTCACGATCCAAATCTTATTCACATTCATTCAGTCAAATTTGTAGTTTTAAAGCATTGGGGTTATTAATTTAAGAAACAAAAGCAAGGTGTCATAAAGGTGATACTTTCCTCCGCCAAGGAGGTTATGTTTAAGCCAGTGTTTTTTTGTCTGTCTGTCTGTCAGCGTACAAGATAACTCAAAAATTATGGGCGGATTTCGACGAAACTCTCAGGATAGCTTGGGAATGATGCAAGGAACAGTCGATTAGATTTTGAGAAAAAATCGAGATAACGGATTTTGGATCACTTTGAAACTTTCGTTAACATTGCAGTCAATGGAGCTTGGCGGAGGTCTGCGCTCTCCGAGTGCTTTTTCTAGTTTTTTAAAAGGTTTAAAGCCTTTTGCAAAGAAACGGCTATATAAAGGTATAGCTGTGAATACAAATCTTGTTTCCAGTTCATTTTAAAGCCTTTTAACTTTCAGCACTTTCCACATTTATATAAACTGGATGAAAAAACAACAACAAATGAGAATATTTACCAGTGAGTTTTTGTGTTTTTTGTCTTTTTTCCTGTTGTCTCTGCAGGTGTTAGTGTTGAGAGAGCTGGCTGTGAGCGCTCCAACCTTCTTTTTTCAGCAAGTGCAGCCCTTCTTTGACAACATCTTTTACGCGGTATGGGATCAAAAGCAGGCTATCCGCGAAGGTGCGGTGTCTGCTCTGCGAGCGTGTCTCATCCTCACCACACAGAGAGAGACCAAAGAAATGCAGAAACCACAGTGGTACAAAGTAAGCTTTTTATAAAGTACACTGCTAAATCCTATGCTTGCTCGGCAGTGTCCTGGGTATATAATGCATTCGCCAGGGGAGAATTTATGTTTTTGGGTGACACAAATGTTTATTTTTCGGAAAAAGCAAACCTTCGAGGAGGCAGAAAAAGGGTTTGATGAGACTCTGGCCAAAGAGAAAGGGATGAATCGTGACGACCGGGTCCACGGCGCTCTGCTGATTCTGAATGAGTTGGTTCGCATCAGCAGCATGGAGGGAGAGGTAAGTTCCGATTTCACTGCAGTTCTGCTCCCACATTAAGAAGCTTAACTATCACACCATGTTGCTTCTTTGCAGCGTATGCGTGAGGAGATGGAGGAGATCACGCAGCAGCAGCTGGTCCACGATAAATACTGCAAGGAACTGATGGGATTTGGAGCCAAGCCCCGCCATATCACACCTTTTACCAGCTTTCAGTCGGTGCAGCCGCAGCAGTCCAACGCCCTGCTGGGCTTGTTGGGCTACAACACACCTCAGGGCTTCCTCAGCTTTGGGGCCACACCGGTACCTGCCAAGAGCTCTTTGGTGGAGAGTCGATACTGCCGCGAGCTGATGGAGGAGAGGTTTGACCAGGTAGATCTTAGAGCAGAGATGTTCCTTTTTCAGCAGTGCAACAAGTTGTGGCATCCGTGAAAGAAAATCAGGACTTACTAAAGGGAGTCTGTCTGGCCACTTTATTAGGTGCACATTACTATTACTGGGTTGGACTCCCTTTTGCTTTCAGAGCTGTGTTAATTCTTCATGCCAAAGGTTCAACAAGTTGTTGGAAACATTTCTCAGAGATTTTGATCCATATTGACATGATAGCATCACACAGTAGCTGCACATGCATGATGAGAGTCTCCCGTTCCACCGCATCCGAAAGGTGCTGTACTGAATTGCGATTGGGTGATTGTGGAGAGTATTGGAGTGAGGTTTAGATGATTTGAGCTTTGTGAGATGGTGCATTATCCTGCTTGAAGTAGCTATCGGACGATGGGTAGAATGTGGGCATAAAGGGATGACAAGGTCATAATGGTACTCGGGTAGGCTGTATTGTTTAAATGATGCTAATCGTGTATTAATGGGCCCAATTTGTGCCAAGAAATTGCCCCCCTCGGGCACTAACCAAGGTTTGTCTGACCTGCTGAAACAAGGCAGGCAGGATGAATCAATGCTTTCGTGTTGTTTGCACCAAATTCACATTCTGACTCTGTATCATCTGAATGTGGCAAATGAAATTGGACCTGGGAACATTTTTCAAATCATCTCTTGTCCTATTTAGTGAAGTTGAGCTTTGAATCTGAAAAGGAAATTGGTACAACTTAAGCCACTTTCACACTGAAATTAGCGCGTCGACGCGGGTTTTTCGAAGCCGAATTAACCCGCGATCAATCGGCATTTGGCTCTTTTCACATCGACAAAAACCCCCGCGTCTGATCCCCTGCTGGCAGCTGCGTTGCTCACAGATGTGAGTCTGGTGATGCAATCACGCTGCGTTCACGTTAACGATTTTACCCAGAGCAACAGAAATCTAGGCAAGTAAACAATATTTGTTGCCATTTTTCTGACTTGTGTAGCCTATTTTTAAGTCAAAGTTTTGTATAAATAAAGTAAACAATGTAGAGCGAGTCAGAAAGGAGTTAAGGTGCTTTCTTGTTTTGCACTTTAGCCCGTCCAAACAACTCAGCGGGTGGCGGCCGATTTTCCCACAGAATGTAGGCTCCTGAATGCTGCTGGAAGCAGAGACGTCTGTTACCTTTGCATGAGAAGCAACTGGCAAGATGTCATGTTGTGGACATGTACAGCCCAAAGTCATCCGTAAATTAGTGGGTCAACGCGGGTCTGGCGTTCACACCGCATGCCGATCGGAGCCGAGCCGTTTAAAGCCGATTTTAACCCGGGTCGCTTTCCGAGTCGATGGCCGCGGGTCGACGTGGGTCGCTGAGCCTTTCACATCGGCACCAAAAGCCGATTGTACGCAGGTTTAAACAGGTTTTTTGACCAGTGTGAAAGGGGTGATAGAAACTGTCCTGCCCACCTCGGTGCGCTGATCACAGGAGGAGCTTTAGAAAAAAATAACGGTTTCAGAAATAGTTGCAATATTTTAATGGGAAATAAAACCTCACTAACTACTTTCAAGTTAAGTTTTAGTTTCTGTTATTGAATTCTTCCCAAGTCCGTTAAACTCCACAAGGGTTGCATCTCAAATAACATGGTTAATCATAATTCTCACATAAAACTACAGAAGCAGGATTTTATGGAACAACAACTTCTCGCGCTGTCACATAATAAATATTTCAACACAAACGCGCTCACCTCGTTCATCACTTTTAACTTGCCGGATCCGCCCCTACTTTGCGATCCGGGACCTCCCACTTTACAAATTAAGCACTTGCCATCTTCATTCTTCTTCTATGGTTTTCTTCTTCCTGTTTATCTTCTTCCCTTGTTTGTTTCTGCTCCACTATGTTCAACACTGACCCCGTGGTTTCCGGTGGTATTACTCCATCATCTGCGTTGAGTGACGAATGCGCAAGCCTGAAAACGCACCAAAAACACACTGAATTGATGCAGACGATATATGAAACTTTCCGTGCGTGTGTGTATCTGTCATCTGCGTCAAGCATAAATGGGCCTTTATGTGTGTCCACATGTGCTGTGATGTGTAAACTGAGCCTGACCTGATTACCAGCAATGCCGCTATAAGGATGTAAAACGCTACATTAGAGAGCAGTTCAGGTATAAACAGCATTGCAGGATGCGCCTCCCCATGCTTCAGGTAACTTGTTTCTCCGGGAGCTTTTGAACATTTGAAGATGGAATCTGCAAAGACCAAGAAGAGGCAGCATGGAGCACGGCCCAAACTCCATCCCAGACCCCCAACAAACGAGTTAACACCGGAGCAGCCTCTGAGAAATGGGGGATGCTTAGAGCTGCTCTACAATGTGAAGTAGATGCTAGATTCTGTCCGTGCACGTCGTCACAGCAGATCATTGATACATGTGTGAACAGCAATTGTTAAGCCAACGATGGAGTGCATTGTTCTGCTAGTTCTATGGGAGTTTGTGTGAAATAAACGTGTAAAAATACATCTTGTAGCCTGTTTTGTGTTGCAGATTACCTGTAGTTGAAATGCAAGTCGGCTATCTTTCTCCTTTACCTCCTACTACTAACAGGTAAAAGTATAAAAGTACTGTAGTACCGAGAGTACTATTCAGTGTGAGTACGGTAAAGAGGAATATTAGTAGTATCTTATGGAAAAGGTAAATGCTGAAAAGGTTTGCTTTTATTTATGCAAAATAATGTGCTGGAGATGGTGTTGGAGTGTGATGACTATACATAGCTGTGAAAATTGGCGTTTGTCTTACGTTTGTCTTCTGTCATTCATGGAGGCTGCAGACCCGGAGACTGCAGTTGCTATTTAAAAAAAATAAGCTGTCACATAGCCTTTCTTTTAAGAAGGTCTACAAAAAGCATTTGCAAAAGTAATCTTGAAGTTTTAGCTTCTCTAAACTGAATGAAACTGAACATGTTAAACTTACAGATGAGAAAAGTAGATCATGAGGTTGTGCTGCTTCTGGTACATTTCCCTCTGGATTTATTTTGTTGAAGTGGGTAATTTAAGTCCGAGTGGATAATTATCTACAAATATCAGTTTGTTGGAACTCTCCCCTGTCACAGTTGGCTTCACTGACTGCACCAGCCGCAGGAGGTTCCTGTTTGCTACGGATGATAGACGTTTCCTGGTGCAGACAGATGGCACGTTAACGGTGAGTCAAATCTCTTTTTACACCTATACATGTACTTTTATACGCAATAGTATGTGTGATATAGGTGTGCTTTGATCAGTTGTTTTTTTCATGTAATTCTTTGTGATATGGGCCTGTACATCTATAGAGGCCTTTTTCATGTCTGAATGTAGTGATAATAATTAAAACGTTTTATGTCCAGCTGAAGAGACCGCTCGTTCTTCATGAGGGACATAAGGACTTCTTCATCCACTCGTGGGACTCTCAGGGTCACAAACTCACTGTTCCTGTTATGGTGTTGCACCATCACCATCACCATGGAAACCACCACCAGAATGCGAAGCGTCACCATGGAAACCAGCATCAGAAGGCTGAGTATCGCCATGGAAATCACGACCACCAGGCTGAGCACCACCTTAGTGAAGTGGACTCCAGTAATAACACAGAGGTAGGTTCAAATGTGTCAGAATGAGACGTTTAGTATCTTCTGGTGGCCTGAACCTCTCGGTCACATGGTCATGCTGAAAGTAAAAGCCTAGTCAAAGCTCTGAGTGGACCACACTGCCACTCTGTGGCCGAACATCCACACCACACCCTGCCTCCATGCTGGCAGCTGTTTTCATAGC
>JAVQJG010115282.1:0-11781 GCA_036024015.1 Craterocephalus amniculus | reverse complement strand
TTAGCCCCGCTGGCTACACACAAGTCAGAGAAAAGAGTGCTGTGATTGGTTTAAACTTTGATTGATTTAAGCTTCGACCAATCACAAACTGCGACATTTGAAGGAGACGGGTCAACCGTACCTTCTGAGAAACAGTTTCTGTATTAGTCTTGGCCAGACTATATGCTCGCATTATAGTCACGATAGCCAGGCTAGCCTCCCAGTGTGTCTACCGAGGAATTGAAGTGATAGTAACCACTTAGTAAAGATAGAAGCATTGTAGGAGTATGTGTGCAAATGGGTGAATGTGACATGTACGGTTGACAGAGTGGTCACTATGTGACAATAAGAGAGTTATACAAGTCAAGTCCATTTACTACAAACTATGACTTTTTTTCTGAGTATGAAAGGAATGTTTTTACTCATGTCCTGTGAGCTAGCCATTTGTCTTAGTGACAGATCTCCTCCACAGTGAAAGACCACTTCTCTCCCTGATGTGTAATGTATGATTCACACCAACACTCATATCAGTAATACTCCCAACAAAGCACATACTCACTTCCTGTCCAACAGCTTGACCTCAGATAGCCAGCACAGAGAGAGAAGTGTACAAACACCTCCACATAAATAAAATTTCCAACAGGTTACCCAAAGAAGCAAGAGAATATATCACATAAAAAAAGGAATCAAATGTGGTCAAACAAAACTTTTACAATAAGAAACTGACATGCTCTTTACAAAGATAGCAGCTGGACTATTTGTGGAGGTTAAGCTTAACATATATATGTGTGTGTTTTTCTTTTCTTATCTTTTGAAGGAAAATATGGTATAAGCCCTAATGTAGATTTTTGTGTACTTTCAATATCTTATATATTGCTAAATTAATTACATGGCATGTGGTATTGATATCCACACAAAGACAGCAATGAGAGAGTCTCATCCACCTGCCATTCTTGGCATTTTTTCCACAAAACAGTGATTTCCACAGTGTACTTTTTACATCATGTCCCACTGTGGGCTTGACACATAGATGTTCCCAAACAGCCTCTCTCTCACAGAAGATCTCCCAAGTGAAGAACATGTGCACAACAACTGTGAAAAAAGTCCTTACCAAAATGTCCTCATGACCTCTTGGAATTCTCTGTGCTCATGCATGAAAACAGATCACTGTATTTTGGGATAACAAAATCTTAAATAATTGATCACAACTGGAGAACTTTATGATTATCTTATGATACAAAGTAAAACAGACTGAAAGTGAACTTAGGACATTACAGATTTGTGATGGTCAAGCTCATGTGTTTCCTAGGCTCAGAAAGTTAATTTACTCCTCTTCACTACATAAAAACCAGATGGAGAAAGAATCAGCTGTTTCTTTATCCTGTCATAAAGGATTTCCTGTTTCCACGATGTTTCTGTCTTGTGAGTGTATGATAGAGTTCTTTGTTGAAACCCAAACACGCATTCACACCACCTGTCATCCCAATGTGGAAAACCTCTGTCGGGGACAAATATCAAGCAGGTGTAACACTGGCACTTCCCCTAAAAACAGCACGCAAATCCATCTTCCAAGACACAAAACAAGTTCTTTGAATAAAGACGTTATGGAAAAAGGTGGCAGCTGTCTCTTTCAGCTAGCTGACCATCCATACTAATGGTTCTTTATCTGAATTCTTTTCAAGTTTTTAGAACAAAGCCTTTTCCCTGGTGAAACAACACTTAATTTTTGTGTCAATGGTAATGCACAGCCTGACATCATCAGTGCTTTTAGATAGACCTACACATGGTGGATAGAAAAATTACAGAGCGGGAGGGAGGTATGTGTGTGTGCGTGGTGGTGGGGGGGCAGCTTAAAGCTCTTAATGCTGTGGAGATGAGCATATTTTATTACTGCACAGCAGCCAGTTACTGCAGCTATCACTTCTCCTAATAACTCTGAATGTAGTGAAAAGCCTCTGAAATAACTTTAAAAAAGGCAAATCTGCTTTTATTACAGCCAGTCATCGAAACTCTTAAATGTTCCTCTATCTAAATATACTCAGATACAGCAAATTTCTGGCACAGCTAAGAACAGGCTGTCTGTTTCAGTGGAAATCTATTGTTATAAGTGTTGAATGGCCTTTACTTGAATTACTAAATGGACAGCCATAAACAAGCTTGTGTAAATCACTCCATGTACAGCAGGTTGTCAGGCTGTGTATAAGCTTTGCAGCCAGTGTATCTGCTATAATCCCGTCAAAAGCTTAGTGGTAAGTCCTATAACACTGTTAAAGTGTTTTGTGGATGGACAGTGAGGTGTCTTCTCCCACTCTCCCTCTGAAACCGGCACTGACGGCTGGGAGAAAACTGGCCAACCTGTGGCAGGAAAGGCTGCCTCAACATCTGTGTTTATCCTCGAGCTAAAACCAGCAGGCTATATTTACCCCGGTCAAACATAACCAGCACAGAAGAATCAAGAGAAGAAAGATGCAGCCTTAGCCCCAGCCTAATATGCCAAAGTGGCTATTCTTTCTGACAGCCAAACCAGCCAAGTACAATAATATTGCAGACATTTTCACAAAGGGCTGTGGTTGTGTGATTTAATCATTTCCCTGTGAGGAAGTGACAAACTGGTAAACACTACGAGGGAATCTGACCTCTGAGGGAGTGAGAAAAATAAGAGGAGGCAGGCTTGAAAGATCAACTGCCTACCTAGCAAATGCTTTATAGCTGCACAGGAGGCAATAAAGCACAGAGTCATTTCAGAAAACATGGTGTGTCACTATCTGTAAATCTTTGACCTCTTGACACAGTCATGCATCCTGACTTATGAATAAGACCCTCAGGGGAGGAAAATTCATCAAAAGGAGTGGGGGAAGGGACAACAATGCTGATTATATAATTCATTCCATTTAAAATTGTACTCCTGCACTCTGGCTAACACACAAGCATTAAATCTACTAACCATTTATTGGTATTGTATTGTGAAATGAAAAGAAATCACCAATTTATCTACAGTATATTCTTTGTAAAGAAGTGAACACTTCTCATAAGTCCAAGTATGCAGAAATTCTTTCAATTCCTTGTCATGACTGTTGCAGAAATGTTAACATATTATAGTTTCATGTGCATCCTTACAAAACCAGTGTTGCACAAAAATCCACAGCCTTACATAATTACCAAATAAAATGTAGTTATGTTTTCTGTTCTCTCTGCATAGACTTAGCTCTCGCCCACACAATGTGTTCTGTTTCTGTTCCCTTCGGCTGCAGTTAGACGGGAAAAAAAGTTCAACATCAGCATAATATATTGTTTTGTATACTGTGTCAGAGCCTTTATAAATTACAGCACTGTAACCACATTATAACTGTGCAAATGAATTCAATCTAATCTAGTGAATTCTTTTCTTTTTGTAAAACTGATTTTAGTCCAGTCTTCTACTACTGCATTTCTACACAAAGTGAATCAGAATTCCTCCACTTTTATTGCTGCCTTACTTCTAAACAAGCTTTGCTTATAGATTCACTTTCCTGTTTTAAATCATTTTTTAAATGCTGTAGTGACTGATGTTAATGTACCTCTGTGCCTGGCAGGGTGGGAGTAGATGCCAGTTTACCTCAATATTTAAATTTCTGAATAATAAATCATCACAGAAAACAAACAGGGCAATAAAACTATCACCCAACAGAAACACCTTTTCACCCAGTCAGTTAATGTCCCAACTGCAATTCTCCCGGCTGGGAGGGACTATAAAGGCAGGTGTGTTTAGATCTATTCACACTAACTGCCAATACAGGTTTAACCTGCACTGCATTGTTAGTTTAGATGAATGATGATGATGACGAGGAAAATGTCACCAACAAAGCAGTTTTAATACACCTCAATAAGCGGAGGAAGTCAGTCGCTTGTAGTATGGCAGATCAAAAAAAGCTTAAGACAATGTTTCATGCTCATCTCCTAAAAACACAGTTATGAAGACTGAGTGTGTGTGTGTGTGTGTGTGTGTGTGTGTGTGTGTGTGTGTGTGTGTGTGTGTGCGTGTGCGTGTGTGTGTACCATGACACGATGATGGTATTTATGGTCTAACAGTTTGTCCTCCTTCACTTTGACCTACCAGGACACATCCAGTGATTGTAATGGGTGTTGTGTGGATACTTGTGTGTTGTTCTGACCTCTAAAAAGGCATGTCTTGTTGCTTTCTTATTAACCTTTATTTAACTAAGAAGCCTTACAGGAATAAATAGAAACCTGGAAAGAGATTTTGCGTTCTAAAATTACAAACAGCAGGAGAGCTTTCAAGTATTGGTGGTCAGGGAAGCAGCAGCTCACTGGTGGAAAAAAACTCTTTGTCACCTTAAAAAGTATCACATGAGAGAAGGAAGACTTGAGTGTTTACTCAAATGACAAAATACTTTTAAGTCTGTGAGTAAGTACCTTAAAGCTGTTGTGAAGCAAAAAAGAAATTTTAAATCATCAACTGATGAGCTACATCTGCCAAGATAAGACGAGGTGATTCAAAGCCATGTTTACAGGCAAAATCACTCAGGTGGCTCACGTTCAAGTCCCTTTGAAGACAGTCTTCTTTGTTCCTGCAGCTGCTTGCAATGAAACACCGAACAAAGTAGCAGAAAATATGAGATGTTCAGACTGATGACAGACTGTAAGCGATGGTTATCTGGCACCCAGTGGAGCAAACTACAAGCTCAGTGATGATTTCACTCTATCATAATCTGACGTGGGTTCAAAAATTAGGAAACAGCATGAATGGTGTGATTTTATGGTAAAAAAAAAATCATTTAACATCTGGATCTGACAAGATTTTCAAAAAGCATACAATGTATGTAACAAAGCATGTTTTTGGCTAAATCTAAAGCCCATAAATCAGATGCAAGCTCCGTTACAACATGCCCTACAAGTTTGGATTGGAAAGGTGAAGTTAAAACAAGTTATTAGCCAAAACATAAAATATGTGCTATCTGTTTAAACTGAGTACTTGAATAGATTTTAGTACAATATAAAACTTAGATGTTGTCTGTGGGGATGTGCGGGTATGTGCTGTAAGTTGGTGATTTTGATTAAGTGACCCAATCTATCCAACTTAGAGTAAAATCTGTTAATGTAAACCCAGATCTATCAAACTATGCAGACTTTTCCTTAAAACTAAAACCTAAATTTGAGATTGAAACATGAAAACACTGCTAAGGATAGTGAAAATAAACAATTACTGACAATGGCAATTATTGATTTTCATTTGAAGGATTCTGTTATTGTTGACACATTGCCAGGAGAACGAACCTTAAAGATCTTTTTATAGAAGAAATTTTAAAATATACCATAAGCATATTTTAAAGTCTAAATATTGTAATTATCACATTATTATGCAAATTTACCAGAAGAAAGTCATCTTTCATGTTATAACTAATGATTGTAATAAAAACAAGGAACATGTTACAATACAAATTTGATGACTAAAAATGGCGACACAGAAGTCTGGTGTATGGTTTTAGGTCAGATTAACCCAAAGCCTGAAGAAAAGCCGACCTAAGTGCTCTACAGTGTTGCAAGCATTTTCACCTGTGAATCTGTGTGCCCTCAGAATTTCTATAGCAATGTAAACAGAAGTTACTGAATGTAACTTTGGAGAACTAATAAATGCTTTAGAAGAGAGTGTTTTCCACTGAAGTGCCGGACACTTAAAATGAATTGGCAGAGCTTTCAAATAGAGAGTAGGTCATAGTAGCACAGACAGAATACCAATTACTGCATTATATTATGAGCAAGCCTCTAACAATTACAGCCTTCTCCAGCATGTATGAGCAGATGCAATAATATCATGACATTTTACCTGCACCACCGGTTTTGCATCACACACTAAAAGTGATTACTAACTAACTACAGGTACCCATTTCATCAATTTTTGTTACTTTTGCTCTGTGGCAGGGAGAGAGTTGCCAAATGTTACAAAAAAGTGGCTGTGAGATACAACAATAAGTGCTTTGCAAGTGTTCATTTAGATATTCATATTATAGTTGCCTGCAAAATAATTTTTAAAAAAACATAGCTGTCACTGAATTAAGCTGAAACTGACAAAAGTAATAACAAAACCTAATGAAAAATATGTTGTTTTTGAGTTGTGGTTCAATAGAAGTATTCTTTTAAAACGAGCAAAAAAATTAAATAAATAAATATATGTTATGTAACTCAGAAGCTAATATTTGGTTGAGCAGTACTTTGAAACAATCAATACTATCAGATGTTTGCTAGCCTGTTTTGCTGTTAATATTATCAAACTTCCATAGAGGAAATTGAAATCTTGAGATGGATAATGTAAACATTTTGTATTGTCTGGCGGATCCCTGTCATTTGCTGCACAGCCATGGGTCAAAAAACACAAAATTTATGATGTATGATAGGTACTGTAGGTCATCATGATCCAATATAAAGTTTTCAGCTGAGAACTTTACTGGCTATTCACATCTGATTTCCATCCAGAGCTAACATGAAACATAGGATTTCCCTACTGTTATAAACGGAACTGTGCTCATAGATGGATGATCAACACAAGTTCAGACACTTAAACGTCACTGTTACGTTTTTCTGGTAATTATCAGTCTATTAGTTCCAGATGACGAGCAACTAGTGCAAATTATCTCAAAAATATGTGTAATACTGCCATGCTCTGCTGCTCTCACGGATCCATCATGTTGATAATCAACGTGTTATATCCTGAGGGTTGGGGAATACAGCAACACGGGAGATCTCAGTGAAAGGGAAACGACACGCCGAGGCATCATCATCTGCCATTCAATGTACACACTCGACTGCACAAACGCACACAAGTACAAGCTTGCATATAAACAATGCGTTGCAAATCCTGCTCATCTCTTCTGACAGGTCACCAGGATCTGCAGGTCCACACACGCAGAGACTCGTCCAATCCTCCTTTTACTACCATATAAAACATGTTGCACAGCATTTCATGACAACTCTCTATCATTCACAACTACAGCACGCCCTTTTCAAAATAATCACTCAACTTTGCAGCCTAAAAAATTAACATGCATCTCATACTGCAGAAAAAGCTCCTGCCAAGATAACTTCCGTTTGCAGCAAAACTACTCGAAATTCAGAGCTCGTCCAGGCT
Organism: Craterocephalus amniculus; assembly: GCA_036024015.1. Lineage (NCBI taxonomy): Eukaryota > Metazoa > Chordata > Actinopteri > Atheriniformes > Atherinidae > Craterocephalus > Craterocephalus amniculus. The sequence continues at coordinate 4,679 of JAVQJG010115282.1, read as the reverse complement.
AACTAGCGGACTAGCCTTGACACTAAACAAAGCTCCCATTGTCTGGAACTTGTAGTTTTACGGTTTTGTCTTGGCCCTCAAAACTATTATTAATTCAGGTACAAAAAACTACAAATCTGAAGGCTGCGGGACCGTTTGAGCATGCGCACTGGAGCTTTAACGCTTAGGAAGGTTGTAGAATTTTTAGTGAATCAAATTTAGCTGGTAGCGGTATTTTTAAGGCTGTGCACGAACTCTGCCTAATGGCTGGAGATGGAAGTGGAGCATAGAGCTGGCGTAAATGGCTTCAGGTGGGACTGAGACCACCGGCTGAGTCGTAGTAAAGACGCCGCTCTCTGCGTTGACTGAAGTTGGTCGGCTCGGCTGCTTCGCTGTTTGGTCGCTAACGTCTAGTTCACTCGTCACTTTTCAGCGCTTCTGAATAACCGCAGATGTTCACTTAAAACTGCCCAGAAAAAAGTAAATGCAGAACAAACCTTACCTTAAGCGGGTCCGGTGTTTCTGCTACTCCGTTAACAGTGTTCCCAAGACATTAAAGAAAGCACCGCTGGTTGACCGACGGTCTGCTGCCTGTTCACCAAGCGAGATGTTGCCAAGAATGCTCAACCGAAACCACGGACGGCAGAACTGCGCCCGCACTCCCACTGCGCATGCGCGGCCCCAACTGGTGCAACATTCACACCGGGAGCAGCACACTACTGCCACTACGGACTCACGTGGGGCTGTTATGGACTGGTAGCAGAAAGCCACTGCTCTATTCTGTACGAAACATATCACACATACAATGAAGGCATACATATACAGCTACAAATCTAAGTAGTAGGGTTTTGATTATTTCTATTAAGATGCTTAGAAGGTTTTTGTTTTCATCATTATCAGAAGAGAAGCATCTAAATTATACAAAATGAATTCTGTACCATAACAACAACTCCCAACTCACAGCTGAAGACATAAACTGTTATTTTTATTAGACACAAATAAGTGAAAACCAAAATTGATTCATCATTATATATTAGAACGTATCGCTTAATGTAATTTATTATTGATTGATTGATTTAGTATTGATTTTTTTATATATTTGACATCTGTTTTGATGTTTGTTTCCTACTCAGTGTAATTTTGCTTCTAAAAATGTGACCCAAATTGTACCTGTTAAGCACTATATAATGACAGTTGAGTTGTATCTTTATTAAATAAATCTGTTTGCTTGGTAGAGTAAGCATCTAAATTATCCAAAATAAATTCTGCAGCATAACAAAAATTCCAAACTCACAGCTGAAGACATAAACTGTTATTTTTATTAGACACAAATACAAGAAAACCAAAATTGATTCATCATTATATATTAGAATGAATCGCTTAATGTCTTCTATTATCCATTGATTGATTTAGCATAATTTTTTTTAAAATATTTGACATCTGTTTTGATGTTTGTTACCTACTCAGTGTAATTTTGCTTCTAGAAAAAAATGTGACCTATGATTGTACCTGTTAAGCACTAATGACAGGTGAGTTGTATCTTTATTGAATAAATATGTTCGCTTGTTAGAGTAACTGGATTGATGCATTCAGGTGAAATAAACTTTCATTTTGCAGGTGATGATTGCTGCTATCAAATTGTTTATATGTTGTTGATTTGTTTTTTCAAAATAGTAATTTATTAACATTAAGCTATTTGAACCCACAAATAAACTAACTGCCAACTTTAAGTGTAAGTATAAACTCTAGAAAACGTAGATACTACTCTAACCTAAAATTGTACTTTGCATCTTATTTCCCTTCCATCCTTCCACCCTTCCTACTCATGATGATAATCAACCTGTAATTATGCATTATCACGATTTAGTGTATAGCACAACCTTGTGGTTGTTCAGCATAATCCCACAATTTATTTTTCCAATTCATTTTTCTAATATGTTTAAGTATAATTCAAAGTGTTTCAAAATCTGTGTAAAACAAATGTGTATGTAGCCAAAGCGTATAAATATTGTTGTATTTTTTTTTGTTTTTTTCCTCTATTGTCAATATAATCAATCTTAATTTCATTTAGCACGTTGTGAGATGTACCAAAGGTTATAAAGAAATAAATTGAGTGCACATTAAACAAATAGAACTCAAACTTTTTTTTACATCTGTTTTTTTTCTTTTTATACGTACTTGTTTAAAAATGTAAATAAGCTGCAGTTAATATTTACATGCATACAAAAAGAAAATAAACCACATTTGGACCATTTGCTAATCTGTAATGTTAGAAAAACACACACAAAAAGATACTTTGAAATCCCACCAATTGATATGAGGCAATATAAAGCTATATTATGAGTGATTAATCACAATTATTTTCATTCATCACAAAAAGCGACTAGATCATCATTTATCCTTTCTTTATTCCTGAGCTCTGGCATTAACATTCAGTGTAAATTAAAATATTTTTACAATAAGTGTTTGAAAAGTGGTTTCTATATCGATTTTTGGCTGATGTTAGGAATTTAGATCGATATCATTGACTCATGTATATGATCGATGTTTCAACATAGATCAATGTATTTCCCCACCCCCACTTAGTTGTAAAACACTTGTATGCTGTACTTTTTGTAAAAAAAAAAAAACAACAAAAAAATATCAATAGATGTATACATATATCTGAAAATGGCCAGTGATTGAACCACAAGCCTTTGGACTACACCCACCTTCTCTGTCAAGTAAATGTTTGAATGGCAATGAAATAGAGGGGGTATGAGAATCGTATAAGGTATTTATTTAAATACTGACTTATTTAAATACATAAAGCTTGGGAAAATTATTGACTAAAATGTAAAAACTAAACATTTTCTGTCATGCTTTCACAATTATACAGTAAAAAACAAATAACCTCTTCTGATTACCTCTTTTTTGGAAAAGTAGCCTACTCTGAACCATTAGAATTCCTTTGAAACAGCCAGTGAACTGGTGTTTGACTTACATGCAGTTTATTTACAGTTGCAGTTAAATTGTCCAATTCATACATGAAAACAATTACGAACTGAACAGAATATTCTCCTTAACTAGACACCAGGGGTCAGTAAAGCTTAATAAATGCTGGGTGTGTAATCGTTTTCTACAGACACCCTGTACTCTGAAGTATAATAATAATAATGATAATATTTGACAAATGTAGGCCTACATTTATGGGGTCTTTTTTCAACATATTGTGTTTAGGATGAGCAAGTATCCGATAGAATAATATTTTTTTTACTTTAATAGCTAATATTGTAACAGAATGATATGATATATTAATGCAATGCAGATAAATGAATCATGTATTCGGTATACTCATACTTTGTAATAGCTACTATATTGTAATATTATTAATTATATGCTGCAATGATGTAGGTCAGCAGGGGAACGTGTCCAGACTACATTACCCTCAATGCACCAGTACATTGCCTTCCCTTTCCAACAGTCTGCAGCGTCCCTGCTCTGTAGGCTGCACCCAGATCTGCTAACGTGCAGGAGCGGGACAGTTGCGCCCGGGCCCCCACCCTGCGACCATCCACATGAGTAGAAGATCAGCGGCAGGGGACGCGCTCGCTCCCGCGTATGTGAACAGCACCCCGGAGTATTTGGATGCAAAGTCAGCCCACAGACTGACAGCTCGGAGCTCGGAATGTTACGTGTTTCTGGAGGAAAAGCCTGTTTAAATACAATGGACCTCCGAACAGCCGGATGAACGGCAGAAAGCAGCTACTGCTAGAATTTTAATCTGTCGCCGAATTTGACTCACGGATCTTTATGGTCGCCTTTACTTGGATGCAAACCATACGCCCATGCGACGATGTTAGTGGATGTTGCTGCCCTCAGAGTCCAGGTTAGATCACAGTAAACGATCAATTTTGGGGTATTTAAAATAAAGCTGTTTGAGGAGGAAGACGTGGGAACCGGATAATCCACAAAAATAATATTAGGCCCTATTATTATTATTATTATTATTATTATTATTATTATTATTATAGTGTTGTTGTTGGCGGATGTATCGATAAAGGAAAGATGGAGACAGGGAATCTCTGTGCCTTCATACTAGGCTAACCATCGCTGATATTTTCCAACTTGCTGCCGTGTGACAATCTATCTACTAAAGAAGTCGTGGGCATTTAAAAAACACATCCACCTCAGCACTGTACTGACGGACGATTTGAAAGTGCCATGCGTGCTCAGAAAGCAACAGGATAATGATAAATGCTGGCATTTATCTGTCTCCAGTGAATAAGGCTTTCTTGTCCCATCGGCCGCTCGTCTCCATCACGGATGTAGCCCCGGAGAGGCGACTGGACCAGGCCGCTGCGCTCAGACGGAGGCGGGTTGTTGTGCTCAGACTTGGCTGGATGCTGAACATGGTGCCACTTGGCAGCTCTGTACTGAATACCTGCCACTCCGCTCGGCTTGTCTCTGTAATTCCTCAGCTGTCTTAAAATGGACGAGGCCTTTTTGTCAAAGGCTATTCAGGGACGCTGAACCGGCTCACGAGTGGCCATGCATGCAGGATTTAGCCAGGACCGGCTTGTCGGGATGTAGGGCGAATATCCGTGTTACACCACCCCCCCCGCCAAACACACACACACACACACACACACACACACACACACACACACACACACACACACACACACACACACACACACATACACACAAACACACAATCA
>JAVQJG010115262.1:0-19189 GCA_036024015.1 Craterocephalus amniculus | reverse complement strand
TATTAGAGACTGATTAATTTATAGTTAGGTCTTCTCACCTTGGCCTAAAATCAAGTAAATATAAAGGTGGGTGGTGCTCCGTTGGCTTTTATAATTAGAAGAGGCATTTAACGCTACATCTGCCTGTTCTAAGAGTATTGAAGGGTCTTTTCCATACAAAAACGGAAAGGAGAGAGTACAAATTGATTTACCAGATACCTTCTAAGTTTTAATTTGCATCCATGTCTGTCAAGGCTCTTATTACAGTGGAGACTTTTATAATGCCTCCAGAGGTATCAAGAGTTATTTGGTAAACGGAGTGCAAACACAAAGCCGTTTCCATGGCTCTACACAATGCATGACAGATTAATGCAGCTGCAAAAAAAACATAAATTCTAACTTGGGTGCTTCATATTATCTTCAAATCAGTAGAGCAGGAGATCTATAGAATCGCCACCTTGTTATCAAACCTCAAAATTATCATTGCTTCCAATTTTAACATAACTCATTATATTAAATAGCGAATGGACAGCATTTATGTTACTTTTTTTTACTCTTGTTGGCCTTTAAAATCATGTACTGTATACAGTACATTCACATCACACTAATATAAAGCACTTGCAGATTACATAGTGCTTTCTCTCTCATACATTCATAGACAATTGCAATGAATGCATTAGAGGTGAAGATGTCAGGAGGAGTTCAGTATCTTGTATGCCAAAGGCCATTTGGTATGTCCAATGGGGAAGCCAGAGATAAAACCACGGATTTTTTTTTTATTAGAAGCTCATCAGTTTTTCAAGAGAAAAATAAACGTTCACACAACATGCCAACAATAAATGTTTATTTTTAAGGAGTCTATTGTACCATTCCAAGACAGGCCGATGTAAAGCTGTTTATCATCAGCATAGCTGTGAAAGCAACACCATGTATCCTGATGACATCCGCAAGTGGCAACATGTACAAATTGAAGGGAACCGGGCCTAAAATTGATCCTTGAGGCACCCCACATTCTCAGTTTGTGTAATAAAATCTGATGGTCTACTGTATCAACGCAGCACTAAAACACCAGGCAAAACTAGGACAGAGAGAGTTTCTGTGCATCTACTGTATTTTACATCTGAGGTTATTAACATCTTTAAAAGGGACGTCTCGGTACTGTGGTTTTTCCTGAAACCAGATTGGGATTCTTCTTATATGTTGTTTTTATTCAGAAACTCTATTAACTGAATAAAACAATTTTTCTATTATTTCACTTGGATAGAGGTCAGTAGTTATCAAGAATATATGGATCTAAATTACTCTTCTTCAGAAGCGGCCTGACCACTGCTGTTTTAAAGGTAGATGAGAAGACACCTGTCTGAAGAGAGAAATTAACGGTCTATGTTTAAAAGCTCAGGGTCAAAGAAACCATGAAATCTTTTTATAAAAGATGTGGGAACTGGGTCTAAAAGGCTGGTTGTTGGGTTTTGCTTGGAAAAAATTCTACCAAGCCTATTTGCAATAAGGTTTGAGAAGTGGATTATAGAAGTGGATTATTCTGGAGTTTGATTTTTTCCTTGAAAACTTCTAAATGAATAATCTAGTTTTCATCCATTTCTTTTCCACTCGCCTGCTATTTTTTAAGGTCTTTGGTTTCTTCATTTCTCCACAGTTGTTTTGATGTGATTTTGATATTGTCATTTTAAATGGAGCTGCAGCATCATTGACCAATGTGAGTGTGTTATTAGAAATTATCAACATTAAAATTACAGAATTCAGGTAAAAAATGAGCAGGAGTTTGATGTAAAATATCACAAATATTTGCTGCTTCTTCAGAAGTAATATATCGCTTCCCCAAAGTTCTCGCTAAAATTTCTGGTAGATATGAAACAAAAAACTGTTTGCAAAACTCAAAAGTGGCAGGTGCAGACTTTTGATCCTTTCCTTACACTTCCAATTGATTTGATGAAAATAAAAAATGTCCAATCAGAGGGGAGATGGCTTGTAGACTTCAGTACTACTGCAGGTTTTTAAAGGGAAGAAGATTTTAAAGATGAATGATGGTGCGACTAAATATTGACTCACCTTTTCTGAATGCTAATGTCTTTTTCTTTTGAATCTTTGTCTTAAAATCCACACAGTAAAACTGAGTTATTCAACTCAGCTGGTTAAAATCAAAGAAACACTAGGTTTAACTTAAGGTTTAAAGGGGAAGTTTGGTATTTTTCAAACTGTACCTATGTTGTTGCATGATATGCGATATCTACTTACCCAGACAGTTGTGGTGCAACTCGAACTCCTTTAGAAGATATTCAGATCCACACGTAATCAGCATAAATCCATATGTGACAGTGTGTGGGTCCTGTCACTGTGTGCCTCCGACTGATCATGCGCCCTGGCTACTTGGCCACAGGGATATCCCTTTGGCTGACTGGCAGGCGTGCATGACTTTCCCCCGGGAGGTTGTGGGATCAATCCACGCCCGGGCCCTCTGGTCGTCCTGCCACACATATAATGGGAGCGTTCGGGACAAGAGCCGCTCGGCCTCCAAATAAAGCATAATCTGCCACAAACTCCTTCATTTTAGCAATGTGTTGTTAGCAAATGCTTGTCCGATCCCTCCTTACCTGGATGCAGCCTGTACTTCCTTTGTTGTTGTTATTCCGGGGTCCTTTTAAAGCATCTCATGCTTAGCTGCAAAGGCAATTACGTCACTACCATGCGCCATGGAAAAAGAGCGAATTCCCTCATAGATCACTCCGTACTGTGGGACAGTCAGCTTTTTGCTAAGATAATAGCAACATGGTCCATGTTTGTGTTTTTCCAAATCATAAAAAAAGAATGTAGCCTACCGTTTTACAATACAGAGTGAATTTGCTCTTTTTCCATGCATGGCGCATGGTAGTGACCTAATCGCCATATCAGGTATACACAACAGGCTTGAAAGGACCCCGGAATAACAAAAACAATGAAAATGCAAGCTGCTAGCCGGTCACGGAGGGATCGGACTAGCATTTGCTAACAACACATCAGTAAAATGAAGGAGTTTGTGGCAGATAACGCCTTATTTAGAGGCCAAGCAGAACCTGCCCCTATCACTCCAATTATATGGATTTATGCTGATCGTGAGTGGATCTGAATATCTTATAAAGGAGTTCGAGTTGCGCCACAACTGTCTGGGTGAGTAAATTATCACATAGCATGCTACAACATAGGTACAGGTTGAAAAATACTGAATTTCCCCTTTAAGGTAAAAGTTAATGTAGGCAATGGTTCTGATTTATTTATTTACTGCGCATCTTCAGTAAATAATAGAAAAATACAGTTTAAGCTGAAGCTTTAGAACGATTTTTAGGTAACACTTGGGTAACAACAATAATATTGACAATATTTTCAACAATCTTGATTCTGAAACATTATACACTATTTTTTATTATGATTATTCTTTTTTTGCAAGCTCCAGGCATAGACTCCAAGTTTCTGTCAAGGATACAGACAAGTTATAGCTATTAGACACATAGGTATGCATTTGTTTCAGAACATCAGCCTTGACCAATAAAACGAATATCTTCTTCCATGGTTATCTGTCATTTAGCAAATGGGGAGAATGGTTGCCCCTGAGTAAAATGAATCCATTAAGCCTTGAGCTAAACTGACGGAAGGAAACTCTTGTTTTATCACTCATTGTCTAAAAAGAGTTACTCCCATTACAGTTTAGGTGGAGGGTTATTCACTCCTACTATCTACATCATACCAAATAAGCAAACCAATTGTACTAAGTGGCCTAATCCTGAAATAGGCTACATGCTATAAAAAAGACCAGTGCCTGATTATTACTCACATAGCTCCCACTTCTTCTCTAGGAATATCGTTCATGGCAACTCATTGAAGTAAAATAATAATAAAATCTGAAAAAAGGCCTTAATAGTCTAAATCTGGCGTGCCAGAAATAAATAACTTGGCTGAAATGTTTCGGTATTACTATACCGTAGTGTATATTTACTATTGCAGTCCACAGTGGCATGTGGAGGGCTAAAACACATCTTATGCACATCTTATGTTACCAGCGCCAGGCAAAGGGGGAGTCTGGACCTGCAGCAAGCGGCACGCAAGCTCGTACGCAGCCAAAAATACTGTGGATCACAGAGGAGACAGCTTTTAAGGTGTTGCTCAGGCTAGAGTTTGTTTATATCGAGCTGCTTCTTAATAAACGGGTAGGCAGCGTATTGAGACAGCAAGTGGTGTTTTTCAGATAGTAAATGATCTGATCCAGGCTTTTTTGGACTGATTGGTGTTTTTCAAGACTTTTTCAGGATGCATGGCCTCAGATACTTTACAGTTAAATGCTTCTCTGCTTTCAGGTGTCTTTCCTCAGAGCCTAAAAACAGCCGTTATCAAGCCACTCCTGAAAACGATCATCTTAGACCTGTCACTCATGGGCAGCTATAGGCCGATATCAAACCTCCCCTTTTTTAGTAAGATTATTAAAAATGCTGTCTTCCAACAACAACATCGCTTCCTGACATTGAATGACTGTTCAGATGTCTACCAATCAGCATTTCAGCTATACCACCACTGAAACTTTAAATTATCTGGTTGAACTCAGGTAGCGAAAACATTTCAGTCTTGGTAATACTGGATCTCAGTGTTTGACATGGTTGAATGTTACATCTTATTAGACCAGGTGGAAAACTGGGAAGGCCTTTTCTTGGACTGCAAGTGATTGGTTAGAGTCATATCTAAAAGTAAGGGCAGTTGTATGTCCAACTATAAATCTGAGCAAATTAAAATAAACTGTGGAGTTACAGTATGTAAGTCTTGCAATATTTTAATGTAAAGCACCTAGAATTGTCTTCTTCATAAAATGTGCTATACAAATAAAAACTACCTTGCCTTGCCTTGTGGAAATATATGAACAGGGAAGCCTTGCTCTGGAAGCTGCTGCAGAGGGGCTTCACTCATCTTCAACACCTGCTTAAAAATAGAAGTTTACACATTTATTTGTAGCCTTTGACATTTTTGCTATGTATATAGTCGTTATTGTTATTATTATAAGTATTTTGTTCTTATTTGTTTAGCAACAACAAATTGTTCAGCAACAAAAAAATGCATTTATGGACCCCCTTCATTTGTGGGTCCATGGAAAATGGAACGGTACGGTTCTGGCAAAGCTTTTGCGTCATGCAATACCACGCATTGATTCGCAGACAGAAACAAAAACAACACAACTCACAAAGCAGCGCGACACAAACTCCGGTCAGTCCATGCTGGAAAGTAAAGATTAAAAAAGGTTCCAAACATCGGCAGGGTCTGGTCGGCTCTGGAGCTTCAACATTTCCCCACAAATTTGGAGTTGAAGTCATGTAAAATCAGTTGGATGCAGCTGTGAGGAATTAAAACGTTTATAGAGACGTTGCTCATGTTGTTTTAGCTTCACGTGTGTAGTTGTTGCGCTAGCATGACGCCGCTCTAGAAGCCCCGCATGCCGGCGGCGGCCGGACTTTCAGTGGAAAGCTTCTCTGAATGGGCCCGACCATGCAGGACCGTACTGAACCGTACCGACCCGTACCGACCCGTACCGACGCGATCCGTACTCCTCAGTGGAAACGAGGCTAAAGGGGCTAGGACCAGCTATGGATCTTTCCTTAAGATGGTGGAATGTGTTGTGTCTGAGATCAGACCACCTAAAATCTATTTCACTTCATGTCGGATGTTGAGTATGAATGTGCCCTTTCTGTCATAGATATTTAGATTTAGATAATGATAATGAGGGCTGCACGGTGGTCTAGTGGCCTCAGAGTGAGAAGGCCGTCAGTTCGAGTCCCAAGTCGGTCGGAGCCAGATTCCGGCTGAGGAGAGGTTTGAAACTGTGGCCTTCCTGTGTGGAGTTTGCATGTTCTCCCCGTGTGTGCGTGGGTTCTCACCGGGTACTCCGGCTTCCTCCCACTGTCCAAAGAAATGCATGTGAGGTTAATTGGACACTCTAAATTCTCCCTAGGAGTGAGTGTGTGAGTGGTTGTCTGTCTCTCCATGTCGGCCCTGCGACAGACTGGCGACCTGTCCAGAGTGTACCCCGCCTCTCGCCCATTGATTGCTGGGATAGGCTCCAGCACACTTGCGACCCAATTGGATTAAGCAGTTCAGAAAATGGATGGATGGATAATGATAATGATATGAAATGGACAACATGAAGCTATAACATCTGGTAAGTTAAACTCTTGGCCTCATGATTTTTAACCATGTCCATGTTCTCAATCCCCTCAGAACACCGATCAGCAGCCCCCTGGTCATCTGTTTTATCTTCTTGGGGGAAAGTAGGTCTATTATTTTGCACGTGTCTGTGTTTGAGTAGAAATTTCTTGAAACGGTTTGTCATCCTGAACATCAGTCATTGAGTGCAGAGGGCAGTGGATGGCATGATGTATCCAGCTTACACGGGCCTAATGAGGGCTACAGAGACTTGTTAGTGAGACATGAAGCTTGTGTAGTGCTTCAGCTCAGGGTTTTATGTCTGCTGTTCCGTACCAGCCCTCGACAGTTACAGGCACCGTGAAATTTGACACTTGTCACTTGAATTAATTAGTTCTCAGATCTAATTTCACCATGACATTACAATTATGTTGCCAGACACAATTTTTCAGAATAATACAACACCCCTTCTTTGAATATGACCAAGTATTGAAGAAGTCAAGAATATCATCTCAATGGAAACCAAATTGACCATAACACCCCCTCTTCTTGTCACTGGTAGGCATAAAATTAATTAAAGCAGGGCTTCTCTCTGAAGCATATTCTCTGATAAGTAGCTCATTGCCCCTGTGACATTTGAGCGTGTGTGTCCTTGTTGGTGTGGGTGTATGTCAAGCTTCTTTTCATAAATAGACAGACTGGCTTGTCATTATAGCCTTGCCAAGCTCACAAGAATAGAAATGAAGTTCTTCACAAACTTTAGTTAATGAAGTTAATGGAGTCATGTTGACATCAATTCAGAGTAGCAGCAAGAGCAGATCACAAAAGGATATAAATAACTATATTATGATGAGTAATTTTTATTGCCTACAAAGAGAAACCTTATTCACAGACACGTACTTAAGACATTACTAACACTGAGCAATACAAATCACTAACATACAGTGAAAATTGGGTCTTGATATAATCAATAATGAAAACCACAGAAATTCCAAAAAAAAAAAAAAATTAAACATAGCCAAAATGTTTCTTAAATACTTACAAAATCTCAAATAAAAACAATAAGAAATAATAAAAAATCTGCACAATCATTCATTAAAATTATAAAAAGAAATAAGATCACCTGCAGTTATTTAAAAATGCTACAGCAGAGAGAACAAAGTTTTTTTTTTCAGTCAGTTTGTTTTATCTTTTGTGGTTTTGTATCTCTGGCTCAGAGGGAAACAGTTCAAAGTCCTTATGCAGAGGATGGTTACTGTTTCCCGCAATACCTCTGGCTTTCCTCACCACCTGCTCATATACAGCAGGTAGTGAGGACAGTAGGATGCCTATTATTCTGCTGGCCACCTTCACCACTCTGCTTGACTGAATCTTTGATTCCAACACTTCCAAACCAGTAAAATTAAGAAAAATGTTACAACTGATTTGATAAAAAAAAAGACTAATCATTTTTCTTTCCACAATAAATGAAGGCTTGTTAGTCATCTTTGGAGAAAACTATTAGATATGAGAACTAGTCTTTTTGAAAATGTACTGAAAATACAGCCTGTCAAAATATGGTACAGTATAGTACATCTACAGTATATTTTACCATGAGATCCCCCGTAGGGGTAACCAGGTACCACAGTCAGGCCAATGTATAAAAAAATCATTTAAAGGAGGAGGAGCAAGCCTATCAGGAGCACATGGTGACTTCCATACTGTGTTGTTCAAAGTGGCCATCTGGAAGGTCAAAGAAACTAAAGTGTGAATAAACCAATGTTAGATTTAACTTTGCAAAACTGTGCCTAAGCTATGGTTGAAAAAAATGTTTTCATGTGCGTCTATACCCTGTGTGTTGTTGTTTTTGTTTGTGCTTGCTGTATTAAATTCCAACAATTCTCCATGATATTTTACAAAGTAAAGGTTCCGTTTCATGATGTTAGCACTGTACTTGATCAGTTGTTCCTGAATGTTGTTTTCTCTTTCTCATGAAATCAGGAACAGTTTACAGATCTTAATACATTGTGAACATCATTAGTTTTGGATGCTAAACATGTTTTGTATTTGCCTTGCTAGCTGCATTTGGTTTATGTTAGCCAATGTGGAAGATCCTCCTGCAAATAACAACCAGAAGTTAAAAGTCAGCTAAAAAGTTTGTTTCTCTGGCTGACTTTTAAAAAATCATCTTACTCTCTTGGGTTTATATTCTGGCCTAAAACATCTTTTAGCTATTTTAAAGTTTTTGTAAGTTTTTTTTTTCAAACATTATCATTTATAAGTGTGTGATTGATTTGTGTGTACAAAGTTGTAATCAGATTTTAAGTTTTTTTTTCAAACATTATCATTGATAAGTGTGTGATTGATTTGTGTACAAAGTTGTAATCAGATTTTATTTTCTGTGGCATTTAAACAAAGAAACTTGACTAGATGTTTGTGGGACATCTGTTTGATGGACCAGCTTATAGCCTTACAAAAATAGTTAACCTCATTAACTCGACATGCTACAGAAAATAACACTGCAGACCAACTACTATGTCAACTGACATAATCTTTGATGTAAATGTGATTCTTGCCTTTTAAGCCTTATTTATTTGGATTTTGAAGCTAGAATTTTGGTCATCTAACAGTTTCTAACATTCAATCAAGTGGTTTAGTGCTGATTTAATTACACTATTAACATTAATTGGGTTCCAATTTGGAGTGGTTAATCTTTCACAACCCTAATTAACATTTTTCAGAGGCTGCAACAAACTGTTACAGAACAACTCAGTCTCATATTCTAAATCAACACAACCAGAAGGGTTAATCAAATTAAACTTGCAGCATGCAGGGTGCTCTTCAAGTAATTTCCCAACTCTATTTCTGCCTATACAGTAATACAGAGACACGCACAAGCGGATACAGAAAGGCCTCGGTTCCAATACAATGGTTTCACACATGCATCATTAGCAGCAGTCCAAATAGTGGTGGGTGGTAGCTGACAGGAGTGGACCTTGTTGTCTTCACTTAGCTCCATCAGCAGAAAGCGAGAGAAATAGTCCGACACCCTCTGCAGGGTTCAGCTCTCAGACCACTAAGAAACCTCCCCTCGAGAAAAAGACAGCCAATGTCAAATATAAGACTAAATTGTTTTTCCCTTGACAAAGACTCAGAGTTCCTGCTTTTGTCTTTTTACAAATAGCAGCTCTGAGTCAACAAAAGCATGTTGTTTGGTTTCTAATTTTTTTTTCTTTCAGCAAAGGTGAAGAAATTTTAATGACTACAGTGAAAAAAATTTGAAAATAAAGTGTAAGGGAAGGAAATAATAGGCAAAACAATAATAATGATTAAGTGGAAAAAGGTAGAATAGCAACAAGACTCTGGGGAAAAAACCTAATCAAAAGAGGGTAAACACAAGACATGCTGCAATGTCAAACTAATCAAAACAGCAATTTTGTCACAAATAGTAAGTACAGTACACTAGGCATGAGCAAGTTCTGCTTTCGTATTTTTGTCATTACTGAATTGAGTATTTAAATTTGAACGTATTACTTAAAGCTCAGCCACCATTTCTTTGCAGGATTTTCAACATACCTTAACCTTGATATAATTGACTAAGATAGCTCAATAAAGACGTTTATTCCTGACAATGTCTTACAGTTACTCCAGAATTTGTGCATAAGTTACATAAATGTAATTCTATCAACTAATACTGTCAACGCATCGAATATACAGTAGGCAGCTCTGCTCTTGCTCATGCCCCAGTGCTGGCCCCACAGGAGCTCCCAAAGACTTCACAGTTCAGTGGTCAGGGCTTGTTCATTGACTCGTGTCCTCTGCCATGCCGGCCCAAACTAGAGGCACAGACAATGTCACAAGATGTCACATTGTGATGTGTCTCGGAGATGACGAATCGAGGGAACAGAAATCATCTGTGCTGCAATGGAATGGCACACTGGAGGAGGTGAAGTGGGAAATGAACACTGAAGTGAGAGTACAGTCCATGTATGGAGGGATGAATTGATTACTTTCATCTCTTTAAAGATCTAATTGTAAAAAGTATTTCTAGTAGAAATGATGAACTGACAAAAGCTGTAAAATGTTCGAGTTGAAGTACTAATACCATATAAATAAAGTATTCTCTTTCACATTAGTTCAAAGTGTGACTTTACGTCACTGCCGGGCTGCATGGTGGTGTGATGTTATCGTGCAGCTGATGGCAAAAATGGTACTGCTTCCTGCCTTGGCTGGGCAGGGCTTTAACAGGGGCCTTTCTGTGTGAAATTTGCATGTTCTCCCTCTGTATGGGTTCTCTCTAGATACTCCGGCTTCTTCCCACAGTCCAAGACATACATGTTAAATTAACTGATCACTCTAAATAGGAGTGAGTGTGTGTCTGAATGTTTTTTATTTCAGGCTGTTTCCTGCCTCTCTCCGGCTGATAGCTGGGCCAGGCTTCAATCCCCTGTGACCCTGAATTGGACTAAGCAGTAAAGAAAACAAATGAATGAATGAATAGAAGTCTCTGTAAAAAATAAAATTTTTGTTGTTTTGTCCAAAATTTTAATTATTAGTTCATTTTCCATCTCTGCTTTCTGTCCAGAAATATGGATGGGTTGACACCTATCCCAACAGCCACTGGGCAAAAAGCTGAAAACACAGCTCGTTGAGCTCTTCCATGACATATTGTGCAAAACGAGCCATCACTATAACGTCTACGTTTTCCTGCTGGACGTTTGTACAGCACAGCCTCAGAATACTGAGGTATGTACCGTTTTGAAAACTAAAGGAACAAAACATGACTTCATGTGGGAAGAGTCTGTAATGATGATTTGTATTGAAGAACTAATAAACTTGTGTAGTTTAGCTTCTATATTTTGTTCTTGAAAATTATTGCCTATTCTTTACACATACAGCTGAATTATTCCAATATTAAGAGGCCATATAGTGTAGAACAGTCAGACTGAACAGAGCAGACTTGCATCATCTGCCCACTGGCAGGGATGTGGGTGGGGTCAGATTATCATAATCAATGAAACCCATTCACTGAAGATAAAGGTTAGAAAGGTTAATATAGTTAGACTCGAGCCGTATTTCTTGTAATTGCCTTTTTTTGTGCATAAAGTTTACAATATAGAAGGTTGAGATATAATTTGATGTTTATTAGGGCTTTATATCCACTGAAAAATTATGCTTAAAAGTATGTTTTTAATGTCTGAGAAGTAAAGCTACTAAACAGAAATAAAGAAATCTATCAGGGACAATTGTACCTTATTTTATGTTATTTTTCCTTTTTCAATGAAAATTACCTTCAGTCCCCCTATTTTTCACCAGAACAAAGCATGATATTCACTATGTTGTTTACTTGCAAATGGCATAAAGCCACAATGTAATATATTTGGTGCATATGTTTCTGAGACATTTTGCATCACTTTAGGGTAAAAACTCTGCTCAAAACTCTGCAGAATACAAACTTGTGTTCTGCCCCCTAATGGATGCCAGGTTGTAGAAGACTGCACTATATTAATTTTGACTTGTCACATAGTAATGAATGGTAAATGTAGCCCCCCAAAATAATTGTTATTTTCTCACACATTTTGTTGAAGGCTAAATACTGTAAGTACTTCAGATTTTAAAAATTTGACTTTTTTCGCCAGATTTTCCTGTGTTAGACTTTAAAGAGTTAAAAATGTGTAGCAGCACATGGTTTTCCATTTGAATGGTTGATGAGTTTGTATGAAAATAATGCCCAGCTATGTGAAATGTGCAACCCAGTCACCAGAGTGGAACGTCTCCAATGAACATTTCTGTGCAACAAAAATACATACACTGTCAACATTTCTGAGCCAAAAATACGTATGATTATAACGTTGAACCTGGCAGCAACGTTAATTGGAGACGTTCCGCTATGGCAACTGGGTTGGGAATGTGCACTAGAGCCAATGCTGACTTATTAATATAGGGTGCTAGGACACTGTCCGCATTTTCACATTAACAATAAATTGATTAAATAAAGCAAAATTATGATGAAATTAGAATGGATTAATTCTACAGTGTGACTGGGGGTAGCTTGTCAGCATTTACAGAGAACTGGTTATATTTGGGTAATTGCTTTTTTGTGTAAGTCCAACTTTCATACGGAGGGGTTTTGAACAAATTGGTTATCATGTAAATCCTTTGACTTTTGGCAAGCAATTTATCTGAGGCTCTCCCATTGGTTCTGTCAAGATTTTCGTCAGGATGCCAAGAGCTGCCTCCCAGGTCAATCAGTATTGTTCTTTATTTGCCATTGAAAATCACAACCTGATGTCAAAATGAGCATGCACAACTGTCACATTGTGAAGCAGATGATGAGTGACAGATAAACTGATGTGAGCAGGAGGTAAATAACAAAAATTCTGTCATCTCTCTGCCAAAAAAAACAGTCATTTGATGTTCACCTGAAGAAAAAATAGAGGATAAGAGAACTTAGGTAAAACAAGCCCTTCGTTTGACAATGGATCAACGGTGCAAATATAGTCCAGTTTCAAATCTCTTTTTAAGGGCTCAATTTGACCCCATAATGGGTCTCTATGTATGACAATTAACTATCTCCTTTGTTAGTTCATGCACCATCAAGTGAAGTTACTGTAGGCAATTGAATTCAATCGTATTAATGGGAATACTATGATGAAATGGTTAATGAACCCAGATGATAAAATCATTAAAGGAAATGAACAAGTTTGTTATGCAATAGTTGTAGTTGCTGCTTTATATCCTTAACTCTATGATTATTAAAATAAAAGCTCAGTTATCTGTGGGATTCATTCACAAGGCTATACAATTTTCTAAAAATATCCACAAATAAGTAAAAAATGCAAGATTAGATGTTTTAAATAGCATTAGTTGACAACGGCCATTTTTTAACAAATGCAAGTCAAAGCAAACCATCTCAGACTGAAAGTGAAGAAAGTGTATTTCTATAATTTATCTGCTATTTAATGTATATTTTCTAAAACATTAAAATTACAGACAAATTAAACTGAGGAAAAAATGTTTTGTAGTAAGAAAGTAGCAAGTGATAATGATGATGATTATTTCAAACTGGCTGAATGTGAGAATGTTGTTTTTGTGCATATCAAAGTCTTGCCTAACATACAACTAATGAGCAAATAACTTCACTTGGAAGATTCTTGTGGGAGATTTAAAAGGAAAACTCACAAATGGTGGGGGCTACACAGCATTCTCCTCAAGCAAAGACAGCAAATGGAAGATGGCCAGACAGAAATCCCCCATGGCCAAGAAGAACTCATTGGGAAACACAGAATCAATAGCCGGATTGTTAGTTGGAAACAAGAGAGTGTAGCGGACCAGACCACTCCACTGGCTTACTTTGGATCATCACTTTAAGTCTGTTTTGATTTCTGATGCTGGCACCTTTCCCCACCATCATGCACACACAGAGCACCCCCCGCCCCCCCACCACCATCTTCATCAACCTTTGCTCATCCATCCGCTTGACGAACCAGCTCTGCGGTCTGTTGTTACAGTATCTGAGCACCAGAGAGAGAAGCATCCGTGTACAGAGGACGTTTTCATCCACGTTCCCCCTTGCCAATTCTCACCGCCTTGAGACATCTTTAAAAAAAAAAACAGAACGCCTTCAATGTGAGCTGTATACACAGAAGTTTCAGTGAGGAAAAAAAAATGCATCTGAATGCCACTGCTGTGAAGGTTTCTGTATGTCTTTTTCCACTGAAAAACTCTTAACTAATCTTTTTGAAAATTCTGGTGTACAAGGAAGAATCAAGTAATGAAAAGCTTATGTAGCTAAATAGATTACAGCCAAAACCAACAAACAGAAAAGATGGATAAACATGACATTGGTTATTTCACATTCCACCTGCGATCTCCTGCAGCTTCACCTGCAGTGGCTTCATATTTACCAGCTACTGCAGCCCCAGGCTACATGCCATTTCCACTCAAGACAGCTCATCAGGATGAGTGGCAAGTGTTGGGAGGTGAACTTTACTAGCTGATGGGGAGCGGAGCAGAACAAAAATCTTTCATGCTTTTAGGTTAAAAGTTGCGTGTGGCTGCTTTTTAAGATAGATTTCAAAAGGTGTTTATGGTCTTAAATCCTGAACGGGTTGCCAGATTCTGTTTCTCTCCAGCGAACAACAGGTTTGCTTTTCTCACTAAATGACAAAACGTGTGTGTTACCGCTGATCAAATGGAAGGCAGCTCACACATTTTCACCTGCTGGGGGTCAGATTGCTTCAAGTTTCATCATGTATTGCCGTTCACTTTGACTGAGTCTCTTATGGGACTCGGGAGAAATGGCGGTGATCTGCAGTTAATCATTTGTTGCGAGTGCAGGGCCTGTCCATCATTCATGTCCCTGTTTCATGTAACGACTCTCTGCCTGTCTGTCTGTCTCTTCATCTGCTGTATCAGTTTTGTTTGCCGCTCCAGCGTTTGCTCAGAAAAGGTTGCTCTCCTCCCGACAGAAATAGGCTGTACTTGTTTGGCGAGAAGGAGTGCAGGTAAAAAGAAGGAGGAGACATAAAAGGATATGGAGAAGATGAGAGAGGAGCAAAGGGGAGGAAATGTGAGAGCAACATGAATAGAAGGTAGAAAGAGTAGGAGTACGCCGCAGCTTCTGTTGCTAATTACCTTGCATGCCTCATTAAGTATAAAATTCGCAAGGAAATGTTGGGGTGTTGGTGGGAGGACTTCAGCATTAGAAAAAGGAATGTAAACCATTCCACCTCCTGTTGTCAGGTATCAGTATGTCATCCTTCTTCAACTTTACACTCTCATTACAGTCATGCATTCTTTTATGCTTTTAGAACGTCCGTCCATTCAGCTCAGCCTGCATGTCAGTTACAGAGCTCACATTAACAGCTCACATTAGTGACCCATATGCCAACCACCAAGTTGTAAATATACAGTATGTACTGAAGATATTTACTGCCAGTCCACATTGTGACACTTAAATATTCAAATGTGAGAGTTCTGCTTCCAGTTCACGTGGTACATTTTACAGAGGTCAGACTGCATGAACATGATGGCTGAGTAGCTCAACAATCAGTCAAACATTACGATTATAATGACCCTTCCTGAGCAAAGAGCACAACAAAGACTTGTTTCCACATGGCTATCTTCCATTTATATGATGTTACACACATGCAGCGGGTCATATTACTCATGAAAGTGGTGACACGCTTGGAAAGCCACTTTCTTAACCGTTTTTTTTTTTTTTTAAACTATGACTTATGACAAGAAAATCTCCATCCCAGTAGTAAAAATTGGCTGAAAGCCATACTGGGATTAAGGAAGCGCAGAAATCAATGTCTAATAATGTGACGGTACATCGTGTTTATGTAATCCTTGATTGATCACATGAGATAACTCTTGGCTAACGTTGCTCTTTCTGAACTGCCGTTAAATTTAATAAAAATTGGTATCATGTCATGCTATATATCTAATTTTAAAAATCAAGCTCTTACATTCCTGCAACTGTTATTGGTCGAATGAGACTTTTATGAATGTGGACAGGGATTGGTTTCTGATGCAATGATATGCTGTTTTTTTCAAACTGTATATTGGACAAAGTTACAATCCCTACCACTGCTTTCAAACCAGTGTATAAGCCTGCACAAGCTGGACCAAACACAAAGGTGAACAGCAAAAACCCATTATGTCAGTGACAAAAGCCATTGGCTCCCCTTTTTTAAACATTTCCCCAAGGTTTTGACAAGCTAAAAGGTCAAACATTTCCACTGCTGCATAAGCCAAGATTTATTGCAATAGAAACAGCACTCTTTATACAGTAGGCTAACCTAACAAAGGCCATGCATTTATTTTTAACCTGAGTGGTAAAATAATTACTGTTGTAAATTTACAGTACAGACATATGTCTCTACATAAGACATAAGGCTCTTCATGGAGAAGTATTGTTCTGGTGGCCCTTAAGTGGTGCTTCTGTCAAATAAATGCACTTTGATGGTCAAAATTCCTTAGCAGTCAGGCATCAGCCACAGGGCTGCATCATACTTTTGGCGCTATGGATTACGGATTACACACCATACGCAGGGCAAGTAAAATTAACTTCCAACATTTGAATTACTGTAAATGATCCCTGTGATTTATTTTACCTTGTCCCTTAACCTTTCATGTTAAAGTGTGAGAGAAGGTAGAGAGAAATCACTTAGTTCATTTCAAGTCATTTCAGGACATTTTTTTCCAAAAAACGGCGATTTGAGGAATACTAGTCTTCACCGATCTCCTCCTACAATTATGATTCACAGGATTGCTGCTGAACTCTGGCTGGATCAGTGGCTCCTGACACTGAGGCTGAGATGAGTCTGCAGGTGAGCAAATGGAGATTCAGAAACAGACAAGAATAGGAGGATGAAACAATATATACCAGTATCAGGGGATGTATGCTGAGTGTTAAATGATTTTAACTGTCAACAAACTTTAATAAAATATACAATTCAGTACCACTTAAGATGTGTTTGTTTTTCATGAGCAGCTTTCTGACACAATCTAAAAAGAACAGAAAAATCTAAATTTCACAGAGGTAAAGCCAGGTATTTGCTGAAAGCCCGTGGCACTGGATGGCATTACAGAAAACAAAGGTTTTATTTTCCTACTTACTGTTTCAGCCGTGGCATTTTTACGACTTGGCCCACAGGGTTCACATCTCTCCACATACCTCGGCAATAACATGAAATGAAACTCAGAACACTCATCCGCAGCTACACATAAATTTTCCACACTCATTTTGAAGTTCTTGTTTTAATATTTCCCGATCATTTATTGTTTAATATACTCTAAAATAATTTACCTTTGATACCAGATATATTTGTAAAACTGATAATACGTGAAAGTATATTGCAAACTGAATAAAACGCTTTGCGAGACACAGCATCAGTTATTTAAGTGGTGATTGGAATATGACGAAACTTTGAATTGATTGAAGGTTTAAATATGAGATGCTACCAAGATCTGCAATGAGGCTTGTTGGATCTTATTTTATGATAGCTTAATTAATGCAGACTATGTCTTCTTTAATATATATTATTACAAAAGTCATTTTCAGTTGAAAGAAGATCACAAATAAAATGCTGATTACCGATCAACTGCAATATCATGGTCAAACCGACTTAGTCCACTTTATGCCAAAAGATACATAACGCACCAACAAAATAGTTCCATCTACACTTGTCCTGAGTTATGGGATGTGTCTCATCCAATGTTATGTTCATCCCCTTCATTTCTTTAATGGTATGTTTCCATGTAGATTATCTGCACTTCCCACAGCAGAAATATTCCAGATGAACTTCTAGCTCATGTGTGTCACATAATTTGCATTTAGGTTTATTTTACATTGATTTTAATTGGGATAGATGGCCTAAGCAAACCTATTTGCACTGAAGATATCTGTAAAATCTTCATGTCCTCATCATATCTGTTGTCTGTCAGAATACCGTCTATGATCTTGCTGTAAAATATTCACCTTTAGTGACAACGCCATTAAAAAATTAATTACCTGACCAAAGCTACTAGACAAAAGTTGGTTCCAAAACAGTCAGGGGCAGACCGATGTGAGACACAACATGTTTATTGACATTTGACTGCAGCCAAGATCGTTCCTAACCTTAACCAAAGTGCATTTACTACCTCAAGCAAAATAGACAAAACTAAGGACGCTAACCTTAGACTCTGGTTGAAGGTTACATTTTGTACTTGAGAAGCATAGAGAGGAGCTGTGATGAGAAAAAGGATGAAGGAAACTGCAGCCAGTTTTAGATAAAAGTCTGACAAATTAAAAAACATGACCTAAAATTACATTGCTAGGACCAGAAGGCTTAGCAGCGTTACATAAAACGTAATGTTCTTAGAAATCATTTAGTCACAACGAATAGTTAAGTTGATAAGTAAGTCAAAGAAGAGTGAAAAAAATATATAATAAAGTGGTTAAAATGTTGTTGTCATTGTATTTAAGTAACCTGTTGGTTATTTGATTTTTTTAGCTGGTTATAAGTACATTCATAGAGGCATTATCAGCAGTCTGAGAAGTCTGGTTAATCAGCATGAGATCAACATTAAATAGTAAAATAAATAAATAAAAAGAATAAACTTCACTCAAAGTTGCAAATGTATTTCAGAGTGTTTAGAGGAGCAAGAAGATGCTGTGTTCGAGACAAATTAATATGGGCCATTTATGGTGGTCAGATGGGAGGATTGGGAAAATCTGATCCAAAAACATAAACCTTGTATTCATTGTGCTGAGTGTAAAGTTTGGTGGAGGAGGAGTGGGGGGGTGTGGTGTGGGGCTGTTTTCCAGGAGCTGGGCTTGGCCTTTTAGTTCAGGTTAAAGGAACCCTTAATGCTTGAGTATAATAAGACAACTGTTCCCAACTTTGTGGGAACAGTTTGGAGCTGGCCCCTTCCTCTTCCATCATGACTGTGCACCAGCGCACGAAGCAAGGTCCATAAAGACGTGGATGACAGAGTCTGGTGTGGATGAGCTTGACTGGCCTGCAAAGAGACCTGACCTCAACCTGATAGAACACCTTTGGGATGAATTACGGCAGAGACTGAGAGCCAGGCCTTCTCTTCCAACATCAGTGTTTAACCCCACAAATGCACTTACAGCTTGGGATAGAAGGCAGAATGTGTTGTACCCTACTTGAATCTTCAGGTATCTCCATGTATGTATAAGACATCTGTATGTATATTGTTATGTAGCTCCCTTTTGTGTAACTAGTCACAATCTTTGACCGACACACAGAGCACAGTGGACACACTTGTCGCTGGTTACTTCTTCTTTTTATTGCAATAGACTCTTCTGTATTTACAAGCTGTATCCTGGTATGCCCTGGTGGCGGTCGCCCTCTGCAGGTCTATACGGGCATCACAGGGTCATACAGGGACATACACAACATATCTAAGTTTATGTTTATATCTGTATGTAAGTAACTTGTGACCTGTATGCTGTCATCCTGTTTATATGATTAGTGTCTTATAAGCCCATGCGGGCTGGGCTCCTGTATGGAGCATGACACTGAAATAAAACTAAACTAAA
>JAVQJG010115239.1:0-20666 GCA_036024015.1 Craterocephalus amniculus | reverse complement strand
CATGGCTTGATTGGTTCTCTGTATTTCAAATACAGTGAAAAGGCTCCAGCCAATGTACGTCCTCAACGTCATGGCGCCAAGTAACGTCTTATGCCCGCGACGGCCAGACTTTAAAAAGGGGTCCCACACTCGTTTTCAGTCCTTTTCGCTTCCTGCTGCTTCTTCGAAGGTGCTGTCCGATAGAAGGCTCTTATTATGAACATTTTGAATGATAAACAAACACAAAGCCGTTGTTCTTCTTCCGGTAAAACAACACACGTAAGTTTGTCATGAGTTTTATGTGCGATTAGAGTATTTGTATTTTAATGATGCGGCATGAGAAAGGGCCTCAGGCTGCCACGTGGAGACGAAGGACCGATATGAGGATTAGTTGTTTAAATTACAGCTAATAGAAGGTTACACTGTGCTGTACGTATCAGTTTTGCATTAAACCTTACATTACATTAAATTGCTTAAACCTGAATACTTTTTCTTTTTTCAAAAAAGCTTTTACTTGGTTGTTTTTTTAAAAACCCGAGGCAGTGCAAGGGTTATTGCATGCCAGCAGGTTGTATTAGTATTCATGATGCAGATATAAACCTAGGAAAGCTGAAAATATTTTAAATGTGGCTTTAAATTTTGGTTCATGCAGGCGTCTGTTTTAGTTTGAGACAAAAGTGTGCTGCTACTAGTTTTTAAACTGGTGCTGACTGTATTATTCTCTTCAGGAATGCACGTGTGTGTGTGTGTCCTTGCACATCATGTCTTCAACAAATACCACACACAAGCCATCTTGGGGTCTCCTTGTATCATTGGGAGGTGAGTAGGAGCACAGTTACTGCAACCTAAAGATGCCGTTGTGACAATGATGAAAACTGTGAATAGGAAGTGCCGTCTGATGCGACAACTGACGATGTTTCTCACTCACTGCTCTGAGCCTCAAACTGAGTTCAGGAGTTGTGGTGAGTCTTAAAAGACAGAGTTGATTATCTTTTTTTTTCCCTCCCTAGACTCGAAACATCACAGAACAAGCACATTTAAAGTAATCAAGGTTGGTTTTTAATTTTACTTTTTTAGAAGTGTAATAAATTTAAATTTAGTAGCACTTACCTGTGAAAATGCATATTAACCATTATTATGGTGATCTTCTGCAGCTTAAGAGTGACCTCCTCTAAAAGATGTTGAAACCAGAAAAGTGCACCCCGATGAAATGTTTAAGCTTCAGGTACGTTTTTTTATTGTTTCATGGGCTTAATACTCAGTAAAATCTTGCACTGTCCAACTAATGTAAACACATTTTGGATCAGATTCAGCTCTGAATTAGCTGCCATCATTCTGTCTTTAAACTAATGGGGGTTTTTCTCTTATTAGTTGCCCTGTGGTGAAGGATATCGGCCTAAACAGCTGAGTGAATCTATGCAGGTAAATATGCATAGTTATGTTTTTTTTTTTGTTTTTTTTTATTTAAAATTGAATAATGCTTCTTTTGTGATGAAACTTAAACTGATATAGCTGGAATTACCGTCAGATTGTTCAGTGGTGATCATTGGTTTTCTGAACAGAAGACTGCAGCATTTTTTGGAAGTGGATTGATTTGTGCAGGTTTTTTAGATTTTTGCTCTTGTTCTTCAGGTTTTCAGCCGGTGAGGATCCATCTGAAGTGCACTTCCTCGTGTGCACTGCAGTTTCACCTTGGAAGTTGTTTAAATGCTGTACGGTGAGTTTATTACGACGTCAGAGTACAGTGAGCTTGCAGATTTATCCATGATGAAAACGTGGAATAGGAAGTGCCGTCAGATGCGACAACTGACGACTAATTATAATCCACTTTTCTGAGTGTTGATTGACGTTACACTGGGTTTATCAGAGTACGTCCATCTGTTCTCACTGTTTTTCTTGTTATAGGTTCCGCCTGGGCTGGTCCTGCCTCTTGACGTTTGCTGTTAATGAGAGGTAAGCATCCAGCCATAGTTCATGAAGCCGTAATTGTAGTGATGAAAACTAAACTGAAAAAGCTGGAATTACCGGCAGATTGTTCAGTGGTGACTCTCGGTTTTCTGAACATTTGAATTGAAGCATAAAATCCTCAAACACCATTTGCAAACTAAACTAACCCCCTTTTCTTGTTTTTTGTTCCCTTCAGGATTAGATCCAGTGGTTGCAGAGGTCTGTTGTACAAGCAGTGTATCATGTGGTAAGACCAATTTCCGGTTCACTCTATTACAAATTAGTGTGAGGAGTAGTCAATTGAAACCAAATTCCCCCACGCACAAACTCAGAACTTGCTTGGTGACAAACTTGTTCAACGCACCATAACATTCACATCCAATCGAGCCAGGATCACCAACTCCAGATTTCTGGGGCCGATGTCCTGCTGGTTTAGTTGTTTCCCTGCTGCAACACACCTGGTTCAAATGAAATGGTACACAAACTTTTTAACAACCCATTGAGTCATGCGAGTTGCGGTAGGGAAATGTAGAAACTGTCGGACACTGGCCGAATTGATCCCTATAAATGTTAAAGGAATTTTCTTGACTGCCCAATAACTCCCAACAAGTTTCCACTGGCTTCTCAAGTGTATAAACCCATCTGAATGTGTTCGACTTGGTGTTCAACCTACAATTGTTCCCTTCAGGTTGCTGAAAGATTGGACTCTGCACCGAACAGACATCCCATCAGACCAAACGGCTGTAAATCCCTCCTGCCTGACGGACAAAAAGTCTCATCTTTAATTGTTGGGAAGCTTGTCTTCATTCTGGGATGGCAAATGACACTGCAGCTGTTCAGGGTCAACTGAGCAGCTTCTGCTGTGTTTCGGTTTCAGGCTGTGGCCATTTAGCTGTTTTTATTCTGGCTTTGCCTCATGTTTTGTTTTTCTGTTACCTTTGTTTAGAATCCTATTTGTGAATGTCAGCTTGTTTAAAATACAGAATATTTTCATGTTGGAAATATTCCAATAAAGTCCCCTTTCTACAGAGTTGAGCTTTTTTTCTTCAGCATATGAGACTTTGTCAGAACAGGAGGGGTTGTTTTTTCCTGTCTGAAGAAATGAGGCTGCTCCAGCATGTCTATGAATTGGATAAATTGTTGGTGTGAACTTCATGTAACTGAACAAACCCAGAAGTGCAAACAATAGTCCACTGATGATGGGTGCTTTTCTTTTTTCTAATTGTTTTTGTAAAGCATCTGAGTTCTTTCTGAAAATTGCTATAAATCAATTTCTGACTTGGAAATACAACCCAACGCTCCGAAGTCGATTTTACAAACCTTGAGAAGTAGGCCAGTTTATTTACTAGTTATTAATCACACTTCTATTACTGAGCATCCGTGAATATCTAAACTTGGAATCATTGCTCCTTAAAACGATTCAGCAAATCTCAACTAACGTGGGGTATGTTGCATGTTGGTGTAGCAAAGCACCTGTTAAAGATGTATGACACAATGCCCATAAAGTTATGTTCAAATGTATAATTAGGTCCATGTTAGGCAAGGCCCGTGTATTTGTATAGCACATTTCATGAACATGTCAATTCAAGGTGATTAACATACAAACATCGGAAACATTACAGCAAGAAAGCAATAAAAAGAATTTTTTTTAAAAATCACATGTCAAGTCTCCCAGTAGGTTGGAAAACAAAACCTCAAACACTCCCATTTGTCTGAGATGAGAATTGTGAGCCATATTCACAAAGATTACTAGAAAGTCTGGTTGTAAAGTGGATTCGAGGAATACTCTGCCAAACAATTGTAACAAACCCCACTACGCAATGCTTTAGTCATAGAGTATGATGAGAACTATGCACAATGTTTTCCACGTCAAAGAGAATTGCACCTGTCATGAAAACAAAGCCGTGAATCATTGTACTAGCACACCGAGCTGGCTTTCAACACAAAAATGCTCACTACGTGTTACAACACGCTCCTAGGTGTTTGAGATTAAATGATCAAACTGCTGCTTGAACAAACTCCATACTGATCAAAAACTTCATAATGTAATTTCCAGATATGAAAAGCTCAAGTGGATGAGTAGCTAGTGATTAAATATCTCTTCCGCAGACGCTTTATGTTTATACGGTCAGAAAGAATTGCATATTTGTGTGATTGAATCGATCCCCAATGCATAAATATGTTTTGTAACACAAGGTGTTTAAGGTTGCTTCTCTGTCAGTTGTGGTCCAGCTCTTCCCTGACCGGAATGCAGTTGGGATTGTTCTTTTTTCTTCATTAGTCATCCTCTGCCCATACCTGTTTCTCTGCTTCCTTATATCTTTCACATTCGCTGAGGTCGCCTCTGCCTTCGCAAGTCTCTTCCACTGCTCTGCAACATGGCGTCCATCGGCGTCCAGATGATTCACTCCCTCTATGAGAGCGGTGGGGAGGGAAGCCCCTCTAACCCTGTGAAATTTAAGGGCCAAGACTACAAGCGGCTCAGGGAAACTCTGCTCAGCCAGCGGAAGATCTTCCAGGATAAAGCTTTTCCAGCGAGCCTCGACTCGGTTGGAAAACTTGAGGATTTCACAGCTGAGCAGCTGAGGGAGGTGAAATGGTTTCGGCCACATGTGAGTAAAGATATCTATCGCCTTGCTTGCAGAAGTAAGCAAGCTTCTTTTTTAAAAAAATCATTATTAGGTTTTCTTAAATTTTCGAATGTTTGACCTTTTTTTTATTTTTTTTACAGGACTTAGATTCCAATGCTTCATTTGTTATCGATGGGACTTCAAGGTTTGACTTCAAGCAAGGAAATGTTGGTATGAGAGTTGCATAAATAAATACACAATAAAGGTAAGAAAGGAGGGGCTATGGTTAAGGACTCTTGTGTTTGCATCCAGGCAACTGTTGGTTTCTTTCCGCCATCGGAGCGCTGACTCTTCGCAAATCTTTGATGGTGCAAGTGGTGCCTCTGGATCAAAGCTTCAAGGATAAATATGCCGGGATATTTCACTTCAGGGTAAACTCGTCTGCATTGGTAGAAAATCCCAGCTGACAGAGGTTTATTGTGATAAACGGTTTTTAAGGTGAAAAAAAGCTTGTTTCAATGGCCAAATGTTCCATTTTAAGTTTTGGCGATTTGGAAAATGGGTGGATGTTGTCATCGATGACTTGCTGCCAACCTACGATGGGGAACTCTTGGCAGTGTCCTCCAGATCTGGAAAAGAGTACTGGGCTCCTCTGCTGGAGAAAGCATATGCCAAGTAAGTAACCTGTGTGATACTTTTGATAAACCCTTATCAGTTTTCTTCACTGCTAAAATAAAAACTTTTAATCCACATTTGCATCAGAATCATTCCTTGGAATTTCTCCTTTATGTCTCTCTAAATCATCACGACTTAATTTCAAACCAAACTTTATTGCTTCAGGGTTTGCGGATCTTATGCAGACATGATTGCTGGACTCCCATCCGAAGCTTTCAAGGACTTCAGTGGGGGAGTTCACATGAACTACATACTGTCCAAAAGCCCCTCCGATCTGTGGGATGCGATAAAGAGGGCCACCAAGTGCGAGACCATGATGGGATGCGGGACTTTTATAGGGGTAAAAGACATAAACATGCCTTTTATGATGGGACAGAAAAATAAACAACTCACATTAAATCCAAGAACGTAAATCTGTTGCAGAGAAAAGGAAAAGACATTTTTACAAAGTTTGGTTTAGTGGATGGACACGCCTTCGCTGTGACCGGCGTCAAACAGGTTTGTTTGTCTCATCTGATTTACATAAATCAGCACAATTCGGGTCTAAATCCTCACCTTGCACTTAAACTCCGTCCGTATGCCATGCTTTGGTTTTTCAGATTAAGTTTGTTTTCTGCATCTCGTGTCTTATTTTTATGGACAGGTGGAGAGCAAAGGCAAAAAGGTGAATCTGGTGAGAATCTGGAACCCCTGGGGGGAGAAAGAGTGGAACGGAGACTGGAATGACAAGTACGGGCAAAGAAGCCGTCTGCCAATGGATGATGGTACGGCTCTGAAAAGCACCCTGATTTATTAAAAATTATTTGTGTTGTAGCTCAGCACTGTGGAGCACGGTGAGCCAGGCAGTCCGGGCAAAGTGTCTGAAAGTGCAAAACGATGGAGAATTCTGGTAACGCTCTCAACACATAACTGAATGACCTACACTCTCATTTAAACTAATTCATGGATCAGACAGAAAATGATCATTATCCCGGAAGACTCTGCTGGCTGACTCTGACCTTAACTCTTCTGCTTCAGGATGAAGATGGAGGATTTTTGCATCTATTTCGAGGAAATGGACATCTGCTGTGACAACCCCAACTTTGTGGACGAAGATGCTGTGACCCAGTGGAGCTGTTTACTGAGTGAAGGCCGCTGGGAGGCTGGAAAATCCGCCGGGGGCTCCAGTAACAAGACCCGTGAGATTTTACTTTTCACAATAATGTTTTATAACATTGGAGTTACTTTTGTTACACACTCTGTTTTTGTTAATATTAATTTAAATGTCATTTACCACAGATCTTTTTATATTTAACCAATTTTAAGGAATAAACAGTATAAAGTAGAGGCTGATCAGAAGATAAAACTGTATCGATGTGCAGTAACCACTTCACACTTTTCTTCAGAGGAGTTTTGGACAAATCCACAGTACCGTCTCACGGTAAAGGAGAGCAAGGAAGGGAAGAATATCTTGCTGTCTCTGCTGCAGAAGCCTGATGAGAAATATCGCAGCAAGGTTAAATATCACACCATCGGCTTCATGATCTATCAGGTCTGTGGTGTTTGTAGGTTGATTTACATGAGCTTGTTGAGTTTAAACCTAATGAAATGCAAACATCTCATTTTATTTTCCTCTCGTCTTCCAATCAGGTGCCACCAGAGGTAAACCAAGACTCATTACAGCTATTTTTAAAGACAAAAATCATAAAACAATAATCATAAACCAAGTCTTAATACATACAGAGCATGAATAACTGGAGATTTCTGTTTTTATAGGCTCCCAGAGGCCATCTTCCATCTTCACTCTTCCAGGATGCCGAGCCGGTAATAGTCAGTGGCTTTGCTAAAGCAAGGGAGCTGATTGAGTTGCACAGTCTGGAGGCAGGAGAGTACTTGATCATTCCCTGCACATACAACTCCAACCGGACCTCAAGCTTCATCTTCACTATCTACTCCAAGGCTGAGGCTGCGATTGATTGATGGAGCCTCCTGCAGGTCAGCAGAGGGATAACATTGTCCATGAGTAATCCTCATCCAGATAATTGAGCTAATTCACAATATATCATATCAAATGTGGTGATGTCTGCAAATTAAATGTAATCTAATGGTGTTACATTGTACTTATGAAACCTCTGCTAGTCTTTACATCTACCCTTACTCTCCATGCTACCATTTCATTTCTTCTGCTTGATGTTAATCTGCAGGTATCGCTGCTCACTTTTACCTTGAACTAATCAGTTACTCTTTATGCAATTAAAGTGATTTTACTCTGGGAATATATAAACTCTCTATGTTCAGTCAGTTTTTGGGTTGCTGGGTTTGAGCGTACTGTTCTGGTTGATGAATTAAAAACTAAATGTGTTCACTCATCCTGCTGTGATCTCATTTTGTAATAGGTGTCTGTCAACAACTTCAGTCTTAAGATGAATGCAGTCAGAAATATATCATTTTAATCTTATGAACAAATGATTTGTCTGAACCAGACCCAGGTCCAAGTCCATCTAGTAATTTAAAAACAGTATTTGCATGTGTATAGGAAAAGCCAATTTATTTGCATAGCACATTTCCTGTTCAAGGCATTTCAAAGTGTTTTACATAAAAAATTAAAAGCATTGCAGATAGAGCAAAGAAAGCATTAAAAAGTATTAAAAGGCAGCAACAGATTGCAAAAATCACAATAAAATCCAGATGTCTACTGATGCTTACGTACTCAACTTTGTTACCAAACAAAATAATCCTTGTCTTATATTCATTCAATAGTAGGAAATTTTCTGTCATCCAGATGTTTATTTGCTTTTGTTTTTTCATGTATTGTCTGCATAAGTGTGATAATTAATGTTAAAGTTCTGCAATATTTGACCCCAAGGGAGCATATACAGGCTGAATTTATGTAAAAAGTGTAATCCTTTGGCTAGTATGAGCTACTGTAAGAAGCAGATTATGGCTCCAGTCACATTAAAGTAACAGCAGCTCTGCTCCCAGACTAAAGCCTCAGTTCACCCAAAGACAAACTCGTATTATTGTTTTCACCATAATTACTACTGCTCTCTCTATTACAAAAGTTTTTTTGTAGTTGATTGAAAACTCAATTGTGGTTTTCACTGCTTTTAATTAACCCTTATTTCAGAGTAAAGCCGTATATATAAAGAGTCTTGTCAGTGAGGAGCAGAGCAGAGACAGCAGCTCCAACTGGTTTTAGTGGCTGCAGGCCAGAATGTCAAGACAAACTCTGATGCGTCAAAACTTGTTTCAGTATTTTTGCCCGAGGATTTTCAGTTTTTAAAATGTTGAGATAGTTTGAACTTTCTTTTTAAAAAACAAGAAATATTTTGGAAATGCATATAATACAAATAAAGGAAGGTAAATGCACATTTGATCCTTTTTAGAAAGGTTTGGGAATTGAACAGGCATATACAGTCATGACTACGTTACAAGGAATTGTGGGAGAAATTGGAGATATCCTCACTTGCTGCAACAGATTACATTATTTCCACATTCCTGCTTTTTGCCCATACATGATTAATTGAAACAAGAAACTTAGGAGTTGGTAAATTTAATGACCTTTTCAAAGAAAAAGGTGTCTGAAATTTCCTGGCACCTGCAGCTTATTGCTTGTTAACGTGCACATTTTCCTCTAATTTAAAGGCTTATGAAAGCCCTTTGAAAAAAAAACCTCTTGAAAGGCTTGTTTAATGTTTGCTTGGCATTCAAACATGAAAATAATAGATGCACCACATCCTGGAAAACTATTATTAATAAACAGTTGACAACAATGTTTGATTAACAAACGTTCTTAGTTTTTCCCATTTTCCCATTCTCTTTTTTTCTTGAGCCTCTGCATCAGTCCATATTTATGTAAAACGTTGTGGATTATTTGCATAGTGAACTGCAGTTCGAGTTTGTCTAGATAAACATAAATCCAGCCGTGAATAAAACGCAGTGAGGTCTAATTTGCTGTCAGGACTTGTTGAATGAATGGAATTTATTCTTTCTAAATTAAAAAAATCGGACACGAAATCATTACCAATTAATTTTGTCTGGTTAGATCCTGAAAGCTGCTAGGTTTATTAACTCTGCTACAGCTGTTTCCCATCTTTAAAATACTCAGAAAACCATGTTGAAACAGATCCAGTAAAAGCAGAGCAGTTCTCACTGACAGTGTTCCATCAATTTTCAAGAAAGGCATGTCTGGGCTGCAGCCTGGAGTTGTGGCTCAGGTCGAATATCTCAAGCTTCTCATGCTGGAGAAAGAACAGGTTATTCTGTAAAAAAGCTTTATTGTGAAAGATAAGTTTGGTCGTGTTTATTGAGATTACATAACTGTTAATAATTTTGGTCATTTTGGAAAAATGTAAAATTGAAAACTGAATGCAATACCTTTCGATACATTTAACACATGTACAGCTGATTAAAAACAAACAAAGACATTTAACAGGAGAAATTAGGAGACAGTAAAAGATGCGACGTGTGATGACATCGCCTGTTATGATACCCAACAAAAAATGTTTTTCCTCACAAAAGAGGGTGTGTCTGACTCCTCATATGTAAGACAGCCTCTGCCTCCGTGTACACCAGACATAGCTCTTCCACGTTACCTCTACAGCAGGAAAGCAGGTAATAACTTCATTTATCTGTGATACATTTTGGACGTCAGATCAGAATTTGCTCAACTTTGTCTTATTTTTCAGATTGTGTCTGAAGCCTTCTGGTCAGCATGCTCCATTCTGAAACCTGCACCTCCATCATCAACCTGCGTTACCAGGACGGCAGCGAAGGAAGCCGCTCCAACCCTGCCAAGTTCAAGTACCAAGACTATGCACAGCTGAAGGACAGCTGTGTGCACAGAGGACAGCTGTTTGTGGACAGCGCCTTCCCACCTGACAGCCGCTCGTTGGGTGACCTTACCAATCTGACCAGCTGGCAGGAGGATGATGTGAAGTGGCTTCGTCCAGCTGTAAAGTGTTTTGACATGTTTACAATCTAATGGTAGCAGTTTATTTATGTGTATAACTGATGTATAGGTAGTAAATACATATGATTAATTCAGAGATTTGGATTTTTCTTGTAATAACTGTGCTTGTTTACATGTAATTCATATTCTCCAGGACATCTTGAAATTACAAAACAACAACGATGAGCCTACGTTTTGCATGAAAGGAGCCTCGAGGTTTGACTTTGGGCAAGGAATTGTGGGTGAGCTTCTTTTTGTTTTACAAAAAGGAAATAAACGAAGAGGAAGAAAAGCAAAGGTGTAAGATTTTCTTTTTCAACAGGCGACTGCTGGTTTCTGGCTGCAATTTCCTCACTCACATTCCAACAGCGCCTGATGACACAGGTTGTGCCGATGGACCAATCCTTCAAGAACTATGCAGGAATTTTTCACTTCAGGGTAAAAACACAAATGTGCTGATAAAATGCTTTCACTGTACATCCGCAAAGAAATTTCTGTTTTTTTTTCTGCTTTAGTTCTGGAGATTCGGCAAGTGGGTGGATGTTGTCATTGACGACTACCTGCCAACACTCAACAATGAGCTGATGTTTGTGAGAAGCAAGTGTGGAAATGAGTTCTGGGCCCCTCTGCTGGAAAAGGCTTATGCCAAGTATGGAGCTATCTCCTACATTTCTTTTGCAGTTTGCACTAAACATCAGTCAACATTTGAAATGTTTTCCTGCCTCCTTCAGAGTGTGCGGGTCGTACGCCGACCTGAACTTCGGCTTGCCGTCAGAAGCCTGCAAGGACTTCAGCGGAGGTGTGAACGTGACCTATAAACTCAGAGAGGTCCACTATCCAGGCCACGATGAGGAGCTGTGGCTGTCCCTGAGCAGAGCCACCGGGTGCAAATCACTGATCTGCTGCGGCACCGCCCAGAGAGGGGTAAGAACATCTGCCTCACGGGGACACTTAACACCCTAAATGATCAGGTTTGCACTATGAAAGGAGACAATTACACTTCTCTCCATGGTGGCTGATATGAAGATGTGTATTTTTTTCCGTGGGAGTTTTGTAAAAATGTATTTTAAATATGTAAATGAAGTAATACATTTCCAGGTGAACTTGAACTTCTGTTTCAGAAAGAGTTGGTGAACACTATTGCTCACACTGGATTGGTTGATGCGCACGCCTATGCTGTCACAGCTGTCACTGAGGTAACTGCAGTGCTGACACAGAAAATCTATCTGCTAGCGAGATGTAGACATTCATTTGTTTTTAGCATTGATTGGCTCCGAATCCGTTGCTTCCAGGTTAAGTATTATGGGTCCAAAGTGAAGCTGGTGCGAATCATGAACCCTTGGGGCAAACAAGAGTGGAACGGCAATTGGAGTGACAAGTAGACCTATAAGACTCATTGCTCTGCTGTGAATGTTAAAGCAATAAAAAAACAGAATTACTTTAAAATCTGTAATTTCTGACTATTTCTGTTCTGCATTGTGTTTTCAGCTCTGATTTATGGAACAAAGTGAGCCCAGCAGATCGGGAGAAGTGTTTCAACCGTAACGATGGGGAATTCTGGTAAATGATCCCAGTTAGAAGTAGCCTACCAAATATACAAAAAAGTCCCAATTTCTTCTCATCCATTAGTGTGGTTAATGTATTACCAACTAATACAAACTAGTCTTAGTATAATTAGATACTGATGTCATTCATTCTGCTTGAATCATTTTATTTTCATATATTCTGATAGTTTAGGTTGTTGGGTTACAGTGAAACTAAAAAACTAAAAGCTTGTTTAGACTTTCTTTGACTTGTTGAACTGAACTGGTCCTGCACAAAGTCAAGTTTTTTTTCTCACATTTTTATCTCTGACTGTCTCAGGATGGAGTTGAAAGACTTCTGCTACTACTTCATGATAGTGTCCATCTGCTGCGAGAACCCAAACTTCATCGACGGGGACCTCACCTGCCAGTGGAAATGCATGATCTACGACGGCAGCTGGGTCGCAGGGACATCTGCTGGTGGCAGCATAAGTAACTGTAAGCATTTTATTCTTATCTTTTTCTGTCAAATCTCTAAAAAAAAAGTTGCTGCAGTTTCTTCAAAAATTGTTTTTAACACTGCTGCTGTTTCTCTTGACCTGGAGACACCTTTGCAACAAACCCTCAGTATCGCATTCAGGTGACGATCAAAGACAAAGAAGACCCACAAGATGAAAACATCTTGCTTTCCCTGATGCAGAAACCTCAGCAGGAATATCGCAAAAAGAGGCGATTCTACCCAATTGGACTCACCGTCTTTAAGGTATGTTATTTTTAACATGAAATCCAAACATCTTTCTTTGGTTTGCCATAGCTATTATTTGTGAATGCAAAAAATCTGGATAACTGCGTAAATTTTAAAGTAGTAACTCTTCTTCTGAAATCTCATTTGACAGGTTCCCCCAGGGGTGAGGACACACAAGAACAAATATAACACGCAAAAATAGTTAATATCAAGTTAATGCCAAGGAAACTTTTTCATGATGAGTTCATTTCCTCCTAGACGTCACAGGGACGCTTGGGATCCTCCTTCTTTACCAGGAACATCCCAGTTAACACAACGCAGACTTACAGCTATGAGAGAGATGTGATTGAGCTGCTCAGCTTGGACCCAGGAGAGTATATGATTGTTCCTTCCACCTTAAAACCCTACATGACTGCAGACTTTGTTCTCACGGTCTACACCAAGTCCGACGCTAAGATCAGGTGAAGTTTTATTTTGCACATAATGCTCCTTTAAATCGTATCGTATTAAACAGAGCCAGATATTTATCAAATTGGACAAAAGGTTTTCTGTTAATGATTGAAGAAATTCTCCTTTGCATCCAGTCCCCATGATGAAGGTGGTGATTATAATAATGGAGATACAGAGACAATTATTCTTTCCGAGGTAAAGAGTAATACATAAGTGTACAATTCATCACACTGTACCACAGAAGACATGAAAAATGTTGTTTTCTTTAAGATCCCTGAAAAGCCCAACAGAGAGGACGCTGCTGATGGGGATCCCACCCGAGCCTTATTCAGTCTCTACGCTGATCAGGTGGGATATTTGTCTCTTCCCTCTCCAATCAAACTCTACTGGTTTATAATC
The DNA here is from genome assembly GCA_036024015.1 of Craterocephalus amniculus. Lineage (NCBI taxonomy): Eukaryota > Metazoa > Chordata > Actinopteri > Atheriniformes > Atherinidae > Craterocephalus > Craterocephalus amniculus. The sequence goes on along the minus strand of JAVQJG010115239.1, from coordinate 7,448 downwards.
CCAGTTGTGTCTGGCTGTCAGAGCGGTGACCTGAGCGCCATCCAGCTCCAGAGGCTCCTGAATGATCGGTTCCCTCATGGTGCGTCACCTCGCTTTAAAGCCTGCACTAATTTTTTATTAATGCTTCCTGAAAATCTTCATGAAACCAATGTTTTTCCATGTCTGTCCCATTGGCAGGCACCTGGCGAGGCTTTGGACTGGAGACCTGCAGAAGTATGATGGCTATGGTGGATGTATCCCAAAAGATTTAATGCTCTTAAGATTTTTTTTTGTTTGTCTGTTTTTTGTGGGGGTCACTAAAAAGGCTGAACAATTTTTCATGCTTTCGGTGGAAACTAATTAACATGCAAAGCTCGATCGAAGGATGAGGATGACTCTTGCTGAGTTCTCGATTCTTTGGAAGAAGATTCATGAATACAAGGTAAAGTGGCAATCATGGGATGGCTATGATAGAAACAAATTCTTGTGAACTTGTATAATCCTCTGAATAGATTTATTCTCTCTACACCTATGATGTTCGGTTCATGCACACATTGATTAAATTGAAACAATCAGTCTATTAATCTTTTTGGCAGAGTCTTTTCCACCGCTCTGATTTGAACCACAGCGGATCCCTGTCCGACAATGAGCTAAAGAAGGCAATCGAGGCCGCAGGTGCATTATTTACCGGTTACCAAAAGATATTTTTGTAATACAAGAGAGACTGTCCTGCATTAAGGACTGGAATACTCTTCCCTTTCCTCTTGTGTCCCTTCCAGGAATGAATGTGAACGATCGGATGGTAAGGCAAATTATGTTTCGATATTCAAGCTTCGTCTCCACTTCCTTGGAAGAATTCATCACTCTTATGCTGCGCCTGGACAGGATGTCAAGTGAGTGGGACGCAAACATCTGCACAAGTCATACATGCTCATGTATGAGCTTCATTTAAAAATATTTTTGTTTTCTTTGCAGATGTTTTCAAGGACAAGTCATCCGATGGAATTATCCACCTTACCTGGGATGAGGCAAGTCTTTTTTTTATTTATCATTATGCCACTTAGCATAAAAAAGATGTAGCTAGAGGAATTGTTCATAGAAGTAGCTAATTTATCATTGAAAATACAAAAAGTTAAAATTTTTATATGGTATTTCAAGTCAAAATATATGCTGTGAAGATTATAGAAAGATAGTTGTTAATAATGTGCAAATATTAAACATCAGTAGTTTAGATGTAGCATTTTACTATGGAAGTAGGTTATGATTTCAACTGCAGTTTGCTGCCTTTTCTGTGCAGAAATTAGCCATTTAAACCACTTACAAGATGACTAATTTTATCAACTTGCCTTTTCTTTTGTTCCAGTGGTCCGACATGTCCATGTACATTTAGATCACAGCTGCCACAAGCCAAGCAGACTCACAGGGGAAAACTACTGCAACGAAACAGTTTTTAGTGTCCAAGCAGCTACCGTTTAATGAAAAGAAGAAAAAAATACTTTAGGAAATTCAATATTGTAGTGCTCTCGTTCTTCAGGCTGCTGGAAGGAGTGATCTTTAGTGTTCAGGTCCGATGCAAGAAGCTAGTAGTTCCATGTCTCTTGTGCAGATTTTGTCTTTAAAAGTGACCTGTCCAGGGTGACACCAACGCTGGTTAACCAGCACTGCAATTCCACTTCCCTGCTGAGTTGTTTATTGCGGTCTGCACAGACCATCTTGAAGCCATGTACAGACGTATTACAGTCTATACTGTAAAAACATATTTTAATCAAACCTTATGGTTTTAGAGATTTCACTTCTTCACATGGTCACAACTGCATTTATCCCAAATCTTAGCCAGGACCAACCAACCTGGAACCAGAATTCCTTATTTTTAGTTTCTCAGTTCATCTATAATGGTGATATCAAGGTCTTTGGCTTGAAAAAAAAGCCCAATTTTGCCACTTGTCCTCCTTTTTCTTCTAAATATTGTTTGCATCTTATCAGAAGCTGCTGTGCCGGCCCAGTTGTCCCAAATCAGTGTCAGGATAATGTACAAACAAAACTGAAGAGAAACATATTAATCTTTTTGAATTTTGCATCCTAATGTTTACTTTAAATTAATTTGAAAATAGCAACAACTCATGAAGGTATAAAAGTATCAATCTGAATTTCAAGATGCTCTGGTGTATTACAATAGTTTGGTTATTTCCTCCCTCTGTTGGAGCCACACATGCAAGAACTTTAACAATTTACAACTGGATGCGTGGATTCTTAGAAATTCACTGTGGAAGTGGAGATAATATTAATTTAAAATGAGTTCAATCTTTGTCCAATTAAAAAAATAAACTTATGATAAAACTGCCTGCATGTCCAAAGGTGTTGAATTTTATTTTCTGTACATCAACTGACTGGCGACGAAGGTTTGCCTCATTGCAGTTTGGTCAATTCGAAATTGGTCTTGAAAATGTGCTAAAGATTTCTCAGTTAGCATTGTCTACACACAGTTCCTATTTCATCGGGTGTTTAAGAACAATTTCATTATAAATGCAAAAATAAATCAAAGATAAACACTTTGAGAAACTTCAAAAGAAAAAAAAAGTCAGGGAAAAAGCACTTGAGCTACTAATAACTTCTACACAAGTTTGCAGTAAACCATGCATGTCTCATGCTTGGAACAAACAGTCCAGAATAAAACAGCAAGTTAACAGGTCGACTGCCTGTAACCTGTTTGCAACCTAATCATGGTTGTTTATTGTCATTTGTGGGCCATCACAAGTAATCTGACATTCTTACATATTTCTGTGATATTACATAATAAAATGTGAATTATCTTAACTGTCATTCTTGCACATATTTCAGCATGCAAACAAAACTGTAAACAAAAGGAACATTCAGGAGGCAAGAGAGGGAAATGTGGACCAGAAATTATTTAATGAACCTGTCATTGACAACATGAGACACAAACGTTAGACACAGTCACTGGTTCACAAGTCCTTCCACACTCCTTTTCTGTTAATTCACTATGACGTCAAACGTCTCATTTACACTCACTCCAGTATATTAAATTCTCACATTTACAGCTCAGTATTTCATGCCACTCAGGATTGTGAGCACTCTGCTGTCTCACTCTCTCCACTGTAGTGCGAAGATGAATACAGTGGTTGTGGTTACAGGACAGGGTTTGGGTATCTTATACTCTCATCGCTGTTTAATGACTCATGAAAAGACCAAAACTAAGAAATTCTAACCCGGATGACAAATAGTCAGCTTTCTATGGTCTTATAGATTCCTATGATGTGCAGGTAAAAATAAAAAAAGCACCATGTCCTCTTGTTTGAGCTGTTCTACTTTATACTTGTGTCCATTTTTTATAGCTCTGAATAGTCAGCAGGGATGAAAGGTAATACGATGTGCAGCCTGAAAAGTACTGGAAGAAGAAACTTGTGGGTTTTGTCTTTGTTAGAAAAAGACTAATTTGATCTAAAATCATTATATTCTTTTTTTTAACAGTGAGTGCAATTCAGTGACTGGTCGGGTTGGGCCAATCTCAGTCTTCCTCTTTCTCAATATAACTCTTAGACGCAGAGCGTGCCATCTGCCTGGCCATGTACCGCTCCCGTGCTGAACTCAGAGTGTGATCCGTGCTGCGTTTTGCAAACTTGTTTGCCTTTTGCTCCATTTCCTCATTTTCTTCACCTTTCTTCTTCTGTTCATCTTTTTCCTTTGGACACCCACCGGCTGCATCCTGCTTTTCAGGATCTTGTTCCTCCCTCTTTTCTGCCTTTTCCAGCTCATGTTCCTTTCTTTGCTCTTTCTCTTCTTCCTGATATTTGTCCTTCCGTTTGTCTTCATCTGAATTTCTCCTTTTCTCCTTGTTGCCATTCTTATGCTGCTCTCTCTCTTTAGGGCTCCTCTCCCTCCTGCCATGTCTGTCCTCCCTCTCTGCATCGCCCCTGCCTCGGCTTCTCTGATCGTCTCTGCCTCTATCTCTTTCCCTGTCTCTGTCTTTCCTTCTATCTCTGTCACTTCTTCTGTCTCCGTGTCGCTCATCCCTATCTCTTCCCCTGTGTCTGTCTCTATCTCTGTCCCTATCGTGGTCTCTATGGCTCTTTTTATGTCTCTCTCGGTCTCTCTCTTTTTCCTTCTCCTTATCCTCTCCGCTCCCAGATGAGGGTGACCTCTGTCTATACTGGCGTTTGGAGTGTGCAGAGCCCCCACTAGGCTTGCTAAACTCAGCCTTCTGCTCTCGTCCCTCTTCGTTGTCACTGCCTGAACTCGGTACATTCTCATGGAATGTGGGTGAAGGACCAGGTGAAGTCCTCTCCGTGTCTTCTGGAACATTTGACGTCTGACTTCTGCAGGGAAAGAAAAGAAATATATATGTTGAGTGATAAAGAAATGCTTGAAAACTATATTGTACTTAATAAACTGGTTATGAGAAGCAATGACTGACTTGTTTGCTGAGCGATCTGGTATTGCTTCCTCTCCTACAGTCTGATTCAGGAGATGCCGGTAGAAGCCGCTCAGGTCTTTCTGTTTCTTTACATCTAAAGCAGCTGAGAATAAAACAGATGGATATTAACATAATATATATTTACATCGAGCAGTCCATGTGTCAGTCTAGTTGAAATTCTTACTATTTTGCAAGGTAATATGCAACAGTAAATGAGTATGAAACAAGTTAAGTTACTTTCTCGTATACATCCCACATGTTGGATCATGTAGTATATAAGTATTTTTACACCATCAGTGCATATCACTTTTACAATATCCCAAATACTAGACAACATAAAAAAATTACTTTAGTCCCATTCAAATGTCTGTCTACAGTTTTCCTTCAGTGTGAATGCAAATGGACAATCCATAAAACCAAAGAGAGGGAATTATATAGAGTACATTGCTGTTTGCTGCCCTAACAGATTGTCTTTAGGGTTCGGAAAATATGATTTCCTACCGATTTGACTCTTTTACATTTTTTCGGGTAATGTTTCATTTTAAATTGAGATTCTTCAATGTTGTTGATTTTTGTTATTTTAATTTTGCTTTTTAGATCCCAGACCATGTGAAAAAGGTGCATGATGACAATGTCTACAGACTAAATTCATTCAGCAGCAATATATTTGAAACAGCCAAAAATGAAACGTCTAAATTTAGGAAAAACAACACAGCAGTCGCCCTGATTATCCTGATGTGAATGTGTCCTTATTTGTGTTGTTGGATTGCTTTTAAACACGACGAATGCTTAAAATCTCGTTTGGAACAGAATTTTAGCTGATTAGTCTAGACCAGGGTGTGATTTCCCAGTGGGGATGGTGTGGATCCACCCCACTGCTTTTTACATCCTACCCTCTGCTGAATTATTTTTGCCCCTGGTGGAAATAAAATCTGTGCAGGTAGAGGCTTTTCAGCTGATTGCAACCACTCGAATCCCACCAGCGGTCCCACAAGTTGCGCTGTGGAGTGTTTCTGAAGCACTACAGAAGCACCATGGCTGTCCACTTCTCTAACATACGCCAATGCAGCTGTTACGTTATTTTTGCTTGTTCCATTTATTTTTTAAAAGCATCACAGGAATTAATGTCAATATGAGAATATACTTGACCCAAATAAACTACCATGTTTTGTAGTTGTTGCAGTACAACTACAATGCTTTGACCATTTTAAAAACCAAATATAGAATCTGAATTATTAGCATCCCTCGTCATTTAAATTTCACACAAAATGATAATCTTGAGAAGGCATTTTAGAAATATAGCTAGACAGTATCAATCTAACCTTCGATCGCTGCTTCCCTTTTTTCTCTTTCCTGTTCTTCCTCCTGCTCCAGAAGTTTTTTCTTATAGGCAGAAGTAACGTAAGCCTCTTTATCCGCAAACTGCTCTCCTTCTGCCTCCCTCTCCTTCTGAATCTTCCTCTCCTCCCTTCTTTCCTGTTCCTTCTTTCGATCTTCTACAGCTTTCATTAACTGGTGGATATATTTTGGCTGTAACAGAGACAAAGAAAAAAAAAAGATTATGTTTGGAAAGAAATTAAATCTCCCATTTTGCTTTCCTTACACCAAAATGACATAAGACCACTACTACAACGAAACCGGCACAACAAAGTAATTTTAACTGGTAGAACTGTAAAGGTTTCCATATGCTGAAAGAAGTGAGATTACCCTTTTGTCAGCGCCTCCCAGAACCTTCTTGTTGCTTTCCAGTCTCTGTTTTTGAATATCATCATACACAGCATCATAGTCATACACAGTGCTGTCTTGCTCCAGAGCCTTCTGCATCTCCAAACGAGTCTTTGGATATAAAGAAAGTAGTAGAAAGATGTGCAATCATAAAGACTAGAGATATGAGCATCTGTTAACCGAAGCAAAACAGTTTTGAACACTAGACTGTCACGTGAAGTCTCTTCTTTCACTCACCTGCTTCATCATCTTTTTTTTGTTGGCTTCTTTTTGTAGACTCTCTCCCACTGAGGTCTGAGAAACAAAATATACTATAATATATTTGGCCTATTTGTACACAAATTTCCCTTCACTGAAAATAAGAGTCTAGGGCTGGGATACTTGCTGCTGGCGACACGTCCGCGTACGCATCATTATGGAACGCGGATTTAGACGTAATTAAAGACGCACATAAATGCAGAAATATACATTTTTGACTGAGAGTGGATTCTTAATTGCCTAATCACTGAATGTATAAACAGTTGGATGTGGCAGTTGTTTTTAAGGTGATGGGTATTCAGTGAGATGACCCATCTCTACCAGGTGATTTCTGTAAGTGCTCATAGTATGTGTTTTTCATCCGGTTCCTGTTTCAAGTTTATATCACCATTCTTATTTTGTTAACTGTTATATCAACCATTAAAAAAATATCTATTATTATTTATGCCCAAAGGAAAAACAGTTTTCTTGCTTAATTTCTTTGGTTATGAGAGCAGGCTGCCATCATGGGCCAGACAGCTGAAGTTCTACATTAATCATAAGTAGGCCTACATTCAAAGTGACGTGAACTACACTCATCAGCAATCAGGGTATTTTACACCTTGTTGCAAAAAGTAAGTTATGGTTGGATATTAAAAAGACACATGAATAGGCACAGCTTGTCTGGCACCGCTAGAGGCACGATGAATATGGTGGTGGTGGCGGCGGATGGGGGAGTCATGATGATTCCATTCTATAAAGCGCCGCTCAGTGGCAGAAAATATGTAATGGCTCTGTCTTAGCTCTCGTGATTTTTGCATTTTAGCCGTCTTTTTTTGAGACATCGGCTTCATTTTTTGCTTTGTCCATAATGATTTTTCATGCTGATCAAAAGGCTGTACTACACGGGAGATTTTCTGCATGTCCTTTTGCTCTTTCAAGACTTGTTATGCTGTGTCTCCATGGCAACGAGACTTGTTTACCACCGGGATCAACTGATAATGATTTCAGTGAAATAACACTTCAGATCCCGAAGGAGCTGAAAAGAAAGAGAAGAGGATGCAGAGCAGGACTG
>JAVQJG010115212.1:0-14449 GCA_036024015.1 Craterocephalus amniculus | reverse complement strand
TACTTCCAACACATATTAATTTGATCATATAGATATATAAAAATTTTTACCCATTTCTTTTTTTTTTGTTAGATATTGCAAAGAAATGTGAAAATTGGGTTTTCACATTTTATTTTTTTGTGTAGCAAAATGTTACTTGTATATAACTATAAAACTATGTCTCCCCCTTTTCAATTGAAGATCTGTTGGGCAATGAAAGGCATTTAGATTAGAAAATTATCTGAATTGGTGTACTTCTTGAAGCTAAATTTGGTTAAACATATAAGAATGTCATTCACAGAAATAAACTGAATAAAAATAAAAGTCCTGTTTAGTCGGCTTTGTTAGCTTTTTTGTTCCAGGAAGCAGTTTATGTAATTTATAGTTGCACTTGATTAAAGGCTAAAACGATTCAGCTTTATTTCCAAACTCCATCTGATTTGTTTCCCCCTCAGGGTACAGCAGCAGAATTTTGGACTTCCCAGTGACAACAGTTTGTAACATCCCTACGTGCTGCAAAATACTTGTCATATAATGTAGTGGGATTCAAGTAGGGTCCACTTCAGCTGTTCAAATAAAATACCTTTTTCCCCCCATTAAATCTGAGATGTTTGTAAATGTGAAACGAAGCCAGTGGGAACATGATGAACCTGGACTAGCTCCATACTGTTCCAGGTCAGCCTCATGGTGTTAGAAAGGTCTCAGTGCACTCTGAATCATCTTCCTAGGCAGCAGCCATTGTCTGGGAAAAACTGCAGGTTTTCTTGATGTTATTGGCAAGAGTGGGATTACCAGTGGGTGATTTAGGTAAAATTCTTCTGAACTATTTCATTGTAAAAAATGCACTCACTCACACATTTGATCCTGGGTGTGTGTCAGAGTTCTGCTTGATAACTGATTGACTCCTGTTGAGCACAAACTATTCCTCAACTGATGCAACATAGCATTATTCATTCACAATGGTATTTCAACTAGATTTCTAAATACAGAAGCTCATTCGGCATTACTAGAGTACAAACCCACCAGTTTTTCGCATCAATATTAGATCATTAGTCTTGGAAAGTACTGCTAAGTTTGAGAGTTATGTTATTTCCAAGAAGATAGTGAAGTAATCAGTGATGAATTACCTTGTGCTGCAAGTAAACAGTTTAAGCAGTTCTTTCATATTAAGTTCCCAGAATTTAAAGTCATATTGAAGCTTTTTTTCCTCTTCTGTGGCACCTCCTCCAGTTATGGGATGAAACGAAATCGCAGTCTGCCCCCGGCCCATGTACAGTCATACTTCTGAGTTTTGTTGACATGGAGAAGAAGTTGGCAAAAACACTATCGGCAACTTATAACAATGTCAAATCTCGAGCTGATAACAATATCAATGCATCACACACAGACACATGAAGTTGTTTTGCTCTGTTTGGCAAGAATACAGCAGTCATGTTTACACTGGGCTGTACATGCCATTAGTAACATCCACATGAATTATGTCTCAACATTTTTCACTTCATTTCTGAGTCAATTTAATTTCCATTTAGTGGATGAAAATATGGACAAGTATCTTATGTCCTTCTCAGAGTTTTACAAATGATAAATTTAAAGCTGTCTATTGATATGCAAAGTAAAAATTGTTTTTCTTTCTTGGTCTTACGGAGCAAACTGACTGACCTTCCAAAGTAGATTTTCACCCAAGATGCTTTGCATATGAGGTAAGTTCTTTTAATTGTGATAATTAAGGGTAGCTTTGCATACATTTTTTGTGCTAGACATGGTGAATATGAATTTTTCAAGAAAAAAATCTTTTTTCTTCCACCTACTCTATAAAGAATATGAGAACAAGATGGTTTACTCTGCCTTTTTTAAATAGCGCCAAATATGCCAGAAGGCAGGTGTTATGCTTAGTTTGTTACATGGTATATCATCATGTACAGGAAGAAAGGTCTGAACTGTAAATGAGGTGTTTGAGGCTGAGAGAGAAAATAAGCCCATCTGTAATAATGATGGGAAGTTCAGCTCTTTTCAAAGATTCAGCTCTTTTGACCTGGCTCTCTTAGAAGAGTCAACTCTTTCAGCAACCAAACGACTCTTCATATAATATTACTCAGTTTCTAGTTTAACCTAATTTATAATAATGGTATGAAGCTACTCGTTCTACTCGTGATTGGCTAATATGTTACTGTATGTAATGATCATTTATACTTTATGAATACCAGATGGGAAATCCTTTCTCTTTCCGCAATCAGTGAGCCGGATTTTCATCTTTCTCCTTCGTTTCAGGGAATATTGAGCCTCGTTTTCACCAACAGGTGCAGGTTGGGACAGTCAACTGCAATTCTGTTGTGTTCCTACAGCCAACCATAACCATACCTGAGAGACACATAGCATGACTTCATCGGTGCGCAATATACTTAAAGTAAAACCGGCCAGACTTAGAAACAAAGGAGGAGTTCCTCCCAATGTCATTTTAAACAATGATTTGATTAAGAATGAAAAATCTTTTGCTCTGTTGACTTTCCTGCTTTGTTTTGATGTTGCAAGGTTGCACGGGAAAGAGACATTTCTTTTCCAACCAATCACTGGTTTGCAGCGCGTCCAGCTCCAAATCCGTTAGACTAGTATTCCATTAGGATCCCAATAAAGTAGGACGGGTCAGGTCAGATGTTAGGGTACCCTTATCAGTCTTCGTGTGTCCTGACCCTCACACTGTTCAGGTGGTTTAGTTCTCTTGAGATTTCCAGAATCCCCAGCCAATTTGAACCGAGCTTCTCGGACTCTCCTAGTATGAATGCACCCTAGAGCCGGCTCGTTTGTCAACAGCACATCCCTGTTCTGTAATGGACTTTGGGCTTTGTATCTCCACAGGTCTTTTGACATGTTTAAAGTGTGATAACACACAGAAGGTGAGGGCAAAAAGCTGAAAAAAAGAAACCCAACAACCCTACAACATAATATGACCTCATTTAATGTTGGGCTTTTGCATGCCCGGGGTTATGACTGCTGACAGGAGTGCAGAAAATTCACAGCTGAACCAATACGACTAGTAGTGAATAAACAAAGAAAATAATTGTGTTTGACAATAAAATCCAACAGCTTCCTTGCTGGTTTTAAAATCAAAATTGTGTATACTGTATCTTTTTGGGAAGTTAACACCTGAAACTCCACCATTACGCTGTAAAATGATAGAATGAAGGAAAAAACTGATCAATGAGACTTTCAGGACCAAGAAGAGACCTAAGCTGGATCAAAAGGCTGAGAAACCTTACAGGAGTTTATGCGGTTTAGATTTGAAAGTGACTCCCTGAAACAAGAAAATGGGGGCATCCTGACATGACAGCAGAGAAAAGATGTGAGCGTTTAACAGAGGGAGACAGTCAGCCTGACAAATTTTGTGCGTTTTGTGTGTTCAGAGTTGCTCTCATCAGCATTACCTTGTTCGTTCTAGGCGGCTCGTTTTCTCTTTTTTCATGCAGGGCTTATCATCAATGCACGGTTAAGGCTAATTATGGAGGGGCAGAATGCAGAGCTGCCCCTTTCTGCCATTGGCAGTGAACTGTCATTGTTTCCTATTGATTTGCTTTAAACAAACAAACAAATTTTGTTTCTTTGAAGCCCTAAAATCAATGTAATGGTTTTAAAAGTGTGCATTTTTAAAGAAACAATGTTGCAAAGGAGCATGTGTACAGATGAGTATCTGAGTAGAAATGACATGAAATAATGCTCCAGAACAAAAGAACAACAGGTCATGTAAACCATGGAGTACCTAGAAAGGCTCTATGTGGGAGAGAAAGAGAGGGAGGGAGGGGGAGCTTTTTTCTTGACATCAGCTAATAGGAGGGAGGAGTGTGTGTGCATTTGTGTGTGTGTGTTGTGGGAGGAGACAGGGAGTGTGCATGTGTGAGTGTATGTGTGATAGGGGGAGGGGAAAGGGAGTGAGAGGATTTGTAGCATGTAGTTAGTCAGCTGTCATTAGATGCAGATGACACACACACAGACACACACTGGCAGGAATAATCTCGCAGAGAAGAGACGGAATTCCAAACTGGACGTGGGACTGTGACATGTGTGTGCGCGCATGTTGACGGTGTGTATGGTGTGAAGCGCAGCGTGTCCACCCGGCCCGGCATGACGTGTTTGGCCGGCTCCGGGCCGGGTATGGACTGCTTTCATCACAGCGAAGGTGAGTTCCAATCAGAATCTGTTTTCACTCCGTTTCATCCTGGTCTGACCACACATTTAAAGGCACAGTCCGTAGAGTTCTGCCTCCAAATATTTGAGCTGTTTAAAGTTTGTGGACAGGTTTTGGTTTTCTCTCTGTGCCAGCTGATGATCGACTGATGTAAACAAACCCAAGATGAAGTTATGCTGAAGTCTGAAGAATTCTGTCTATATTTTGAGTTACCGTTACAATCATCATCTCCCCGAACTGTGATGAGTTGGATGCTTGCTGTAGCTGCGACTGTCTCACTCAGCCTCGGACTTTGAGCTGTCATGTATTATTATTGTGGTTTTCACACTGTGCGTGTGTGTTCGTGTGCATGCGTGTTGCGAGGGGAGTGGTCATGAATGACTTTTCGCACACAGAGTGCACAGTCAGCAGGCCTGAAGCTGCTCTATCACCTGTGTTCAGACCACGCAACTGTTTGCTCAGTTTGCTCCAAAAAAACAAGCCTTCCAGAAAGCCTTGGGTTCACACAATGTCCGGAAAGAGGGACAAAAATGTAAAGTCTGAGTTTAGGTGGGGGACTTTTTAAACAGGTGACTTGAACTGTCTTCTTGCAGGATTTATTGGATGAGAACTTGACTAAACATCCTTTCTGGTTGAGAGAATAAGAAACATTCAGATTTCTGATTTTCTTTAAACTAACTAGAAGGAAGAAGGATGTTTTTGTGAAGTCATTGAGCTGTGACTGTATGTTAATTTTCACACACACTCGCTGCCACTGCCTTTCAGTCAATCAGTGAACTGGAGGTGGATTTTGACCTTTTAGCCAGCAGGACAATGTGAAACTCCAACTGTTATCTCTCTGTGGTTTTGCCTCATCTTTAAAGTGTTTTCTGCATTTCTGCGTTTTTACTTTTACTGTGAACTTTATGTAGAACTGCATCGTTGGTGCTGTAGAATAGGCTGTTGTCTTTTTTATATATTGCCAAGAAGAGATGAAATGGGTTTGGTCATTTGTTGAAAAGGGCTAACCTAAATAGAAATGCATTGTATGAGGTAAATACCATCTAAAGGAGCTTGAAAGTCTATATGTGGTGTTGAACATTTTTCTTAAAAACTATTTTAAAGTGGTTTTTCTATCCTGTTTTACAAGTAGATGATTCTATGTTGGATCAATCAGTTTATATGCCTTAGAGTCTGTGTTGGGACCAGTTTTATTTTTATTCCACAGTTTATGTTTCACTTTAATGCTGATGACATACACACATACTTGCTCTTTAAAGCCACCAACCCTCAGACGTGGAGTTGCACACATGACTGCTTGGATGATGTTAATTATTCTTCAGTGCAGTCTCTGTCATTTCTTTAGTCTTCAAGAATATTTCTCCAGGCTTCTTAAAGGACTTTACAAAAGCTTCTCCTTGGATATTTCTGCTGAAAGAAAGTGGAATAAATTGTCTTTTATAGCAGGCTGCGAGTAACAAAGAGCCTAAAGGCGCCATTTACATGACACTGGTTCAACTTTTAATTTAGGACCCTTTTTTATGTTTGATTAATTCCTAGGTTAATAAAGACAAACATGTTCCTTTGCTGCACAGGAGAAAGACTGAAGAAGCAACAAATGTCCAAAGGAAACCCCTTTGTAAGACCTTCAGAAAACCTGGAGAACTATTGCAAGATCACTTCAAATGATTACAAGAAAGTCTGGCGGCTTTGAAACAAGATATTATGAAACAAAGGGTGGCTCAATACTTTTGCACAGTACTGCTACATGAAAACAGATTTCAATTTCGAACTCTCTACTTTATCTTTACTTGTCAGACTGTATTTGCAGCCATGTTGGCAGTGCCAGCCAGGCCACCAGCCCAGTGTTGTGAAATAACTCTGGAGTTCATGCCCAGATTAAAGTTGCCTTTACAGTCACTAAAGAGCCTTCAGCAAGTGTCTCTGACCGTACAGAAAGCCTTTCCTCCCTTTGCTTTGTCTCTTCATGCTTCCTTTGTGCTCTCTCATGCATGGATGTTGGATCATTTTTGCATGTTTAAATGTCTGACTAGGGCCACAAATTCTCAGTGACATGCTTTATTCTCACCATACAATGTGTCTGATGTTCAGCTTCACTTCATTTTCCTTTAAAAAAGACGGAGACAGTTTTGTGTGTGCGATTCTGAAACTGATCGATAGGTTTGCATAATTTTGCAAACTGTCCATACAGGGAAGTGCTTGGTGTCTGTGTTCTTATCAGCCATGCCTGCCCGTTTTGGTTTAGTTTATTTTGATGGGCCTCCTCTTTCATGGGTGTGTATTTGTGCTCACAACAGAGCTAGAATCCGGGCAGGCATGTTCAATGTTATTGATCCCTGTCTGTAATCGATCAGCCTCTTCTATTACATGAAACTGGACGTTCAGAGTGACAAACAGATGCTGGTTGTGTCCAAACAAAGCAACCATCAACAGTTTGGTTAGTCAGTCTTAATCATATGATATTATGCATTTGCCCCAATTCACCTTAAAATTAAGCAGATGATTGTATCCGATATCTGATCTAACAACCGCGGCCCTGTTGACCCTAAATTTTACTGTTATCCAAATACCAATTAGCCTTATTTATTCAGACAAATGGAAGATGCAGTAGAAATGGCTGTTCAGTCCAAAAGGGGAGCGCTGGTTAAAGTGGGTCAATTTGTACAGCTTGCATTTTATGGGGAGTCACTTCTCAGCACACATGCAAGCATTTGCATTCCATTCCATCGCACTAGAGTCGGGAATTTTTGGAAACCTTGGCCATTCAGGACTTTCCCTAATTAGACTCCGTGTTTCGAATTGGATTTGATATCGTGTACTTGCCCTCTGTAGCTACGTTTCGGAGTTCCTTGTCCTTCGTCAGGCTGAGGGCAAGTGCTGCTCCCCGTATCGCTCCGCCTCTATTTATACTCCCTGGATTAGGTAAGTATGTGGTAAGTATTCTTTTAAAAACAGAGGTTATGTTACCTGCCAGGTGGTGGTGAGAGGACAACTGTTTGTTCGAAGCTTATTCTGCTGAGTATTACAGTCATGCATGCATCCTTTACAAGTAAAAAGAAAAGTTATGGGGCCATTAAGGTGCTGGACTAAATGAGGTGTAATTTATCAGTAAATCTTAATATTTTCAACTTGTGAACACAACATGACAGATTCCTGAATTTTAGAAAGGATTCTGGTGCATTGATAAGCCTGAAGTTGAAATTATTTTGGCTATCTGTCTCATTGAATCAAATTGTGGACGTAAATTGGGATTATAACTATTTGACTATGGATAATGAAAACTATTATTATAATAGATAATAATAACTATTAAATAAGTTTTATTGTAAGCAAATTATACTGTAACAAATTCTAAGGGATCTTTTATTAAAGCTGACTTTATGTTGAGTTCTAGCTTAAAATCAGCCTTTACTTAGGTCCTCGGTCAGGAGGTGATTCTTCGGATTTTTCACTGACTTGAAGAATGCGCCGATGGGATTGTGCATGAGCCAGTTTAAAAACGGTTTAACTTTAAAACCTTCGAAGAACTAGTTTGCTAAGCAGCATAAAGCTAGTTCCTTATGTCACTTCTAATGTTTTTTCCAGTATATTGATTGAAGGGAAGTGCTGGGAGGTGTTTTTGTGTAATTGTCTCAGCAAACTTGTCACGCCTGTCAGGGTGCACCAATGCTCTTTGCAACAGCTGTGGGTGTTTACACACAACGAATGGTATGGTAATAACCTTCATGGAAACAGGGTTCAAACATAATTTTGAGTGGGATCTTAAAAATGGAAACTAGTGAAATTGAAACAGCCAACAGTATTATTAACAGACAGTGACAAAGTTTTAGTTGGTGGTTCTGATCAGTTTACCTTCAAATTTGTCAAATTTGAAAAGTTTCCTGTTGGCAAATATGTGGGCTTTGTAGCTCAACTTCCAGCTTATTTGAGATTTTTACATTTTGTTAGATCAGTCAAACATTTTTTTGAAAGTCTCCATTTGGTTTGTGAGTCTTTGGTGAGTCAGCTCTCATGAGCCTTGACTTGTCAAAAAAAATGCAGCCATCAAACTCTCCCTCCACTTCCACCCCTCATTTGCAAGTGGTCAAACAGCACCACAGCACCTGAGATGTACATAAAGAGACTGGATGTACTGAGTTGGACACGCCAACGCCAACAATGCACAAACACATGCACACACACAAACCCATGTGTGCATATGTTGCAGGGCCTTCTCTGTGGGAGAAGCCTCTGCTCCTAATCCAGCCTCAGCAGGGTATTAAATCTGCTTTACTGTATGTTTGTGTGTGATGGGAGGGTTTGCTGGCTTTTACACTGCAGCCTTAACAAAAGCTTAGACACAAAAGGGAGGAGGGACCCTCCTCCCAGTCACCGCTGTCAAACCCACTGCTGTCCAAATTCTAAAGTGATCCTTATGGTTGTTATTTGCTGCATTGTTTCCTCACAAAAGTCTTTGCTACATGTGTGTACTTGTCTTCTTCATGTAACTCCACTTAATGACTGGTTTAAAGAAAAGTTAATTATCCCCTTTGATTGTTTTATTCAGTAGTGGAGGAGGTAGTCAGATCCTTTTATTAAGTATGAGGACAGCAATGGGGAAAAAGTGAAAGACTTCCATGAACCCACTCACTGAAATTAAAGCATGTGGGTAACACCAACACAATGTAGTAGAATTTAAAAAGTAAAACAATTGTGTGTGATCTTGTGTAAAGTGACACCTTAGATGATGAACTGAAAGCAGTATGTTTTTATATAGATGCCAGAGGTTTAATTACTTTTTGTGCAATTTTAAACAGTGAAGGATCCAGAAAGATTTTATAGTGGTGGACATCACTCTCACTGGGGCGATTCACAGACGGAGGGTTTTATATATCCATGTTACCCTGTGGAGCTTGGACAAGTGTCAGAAGTTTGCATAGAGGACTACTACACAGCCGGTGTTATTTTTGACTTCCGGGCTACTGTAGAAACATGGTGGTGCAGTTAAGACTACCTGCAGAATTTGGTTCTGTTAAAAAGCCATTAAAAAATAATTCTTAACCCTGGAAACCCCAAATGTATCACTTTATACTTAGGATACACATTTTAAGCAAATATACATTTGAAATTCTTCAAGCAATCTTTAAAATCTCCTAAATTTTAAGAATGAACAACAATGTCTAACTCTCAGATAATGGCGTACCTCACTGCATCTTCAGGGATACAGATTGGCACTGGGGTGGTACCCTCAAAGGCACCATATAAAGTCCAGTGGTACAATACTGGACATCATATGGTCCCAAACTACAAGCATCCTGTTAGTTTTCCAGTGTTTAGTAGCCATGGAAAGAGGTTTTCAGCAGTATGTAGAACAGGACTGTGCATTTTCCAGTTAGGTACATGATGTCATGTGATAGTTGCGTTCAACTCCTCTGTAAACTCTGGTCGTGACTCTATGTTAGGAGATGGTTTTTCCACAGTTGCTAACGGCTCAGTTCCCCTGCAGCAGGGGTGCTGAAGTCCGATCTTTGACAGCTACTGTCCTGTGTCTTTTAGATGCATCTCTCCTCCAACACACCTGAATCAAACGGTTCAATTCTCCCACCTCATGCCATCCAGCTATGCAAAGATCTGATAAAAAGCTATTCGTTTGATTCAGGTGTGCTGGAGAACTAAGTGGGGCTGGACTAGGGCACCCCTGCCACTGTATCACACAGTTTCTTCAGTGTTGTGCTGATGGTGTTTTTTGGCTCAACAGATCCCATCAAACTTTGAAAACCTTCAGCAAAACTGGGTGAAGCATCTCTTAAGTTCTCATGTTTGACATGAAGTGTGTGAAATACTCTTGATGTCTAAAATCAAACTTGCGTTGCTACTGACTGCTGGTTTGTGCACGGACCTTCTGCTTTACTCTCAAATGTGCAGATTTATGTTTCTTGTATATTTCTCATATTTACATTCCATCAGCATCACATCTCACACCATCATATACTTTGTACCAGAATCCAATAATAGTGAGTTAAAACAACAGAGTCACATGAGGAGATCAGACACGAGATGATAGTCCTGTAATTTATTACAATTCAACAACTGTTAAAATGATCACTATTCATCCTATTTGATATGTTTCTGAAACCTTTGCACGACATAATCCAAACATTTTTGAAGTCCTGCTGTATACAATCTGACACACGTGTTTTTTTGTTTTTTTTGACAGTTAAAAATGGCCATTGATGACTTATTTAAAGATGGCTACCTCAACTTGATATGCAAATTTTTATTTAAATAGAAAAGTTGGATATTGATCAAAGGTTTAATAAAAAAAGCTCAAATAACAAAATTATAATTTATTATTTCCATTTCATGTCAGGCTTTATGTTACTGGAAACGATGGTACTTTACTGTGTCTGTAATACTTTATGCTACTGGTGTGATTATTATTATTATTTTTTGTAGTTTTAAAGGATGTTTTATATATATATATATATATATATATAAGCATGAAGAGGTGCATTGGAGGTGGATGAGACCTTCAATGATAAACTTCTCTGCATCAATCCTAAATATCCCCTGTAAAACTCTCTTAGACTAAACATCAAGCTGCAGTAAAGCTTCCCCTGGCTGGTTTGTGCATATACTGATGGACTCAATTTATTTCTGAGGATAAAAGCTCTGACATTTGCACAGTGAAGGTGTTATCACATTAAGCATAGAGAGGTTTTCCCCCTACCCCAACAA
The DNA here is from genome assembly GCA_036024015.1 of Craterocephalus amniculus. Classification (NCBI taxonomy): domain Eukaryota; kingdom Metazoa; phylum Chordata; class Actinopteri; order Atheriniformes; family Atherinidae; genus Craterocephalus; species Craterocephalus amniculus. Next base: position 3,576 of record JAVQJG010115212.1, on the reverse strand, counting down.
AATCACATCGGCTTTAATTTTGTGCTGTCGTTACATAAAATCTGCCAGCTCTATTTTTTGTGTTACGTGCTCAAAACCTCAATTAGTCGTCAGGCTTTACTCTGACGATAACTCATTACTTTAATGACAGCCCATTGTGCATTTTACTTCGATGACAACAATCAGTTTGATGACAGGTCTCTCATGGCTGTCATGATCGTCAGATTACATCTTCCAAACTGTTCGCTCAGATGTCTCATTATGGAGCTGCGCTTTATTAAGAAACTTGAGAAACTTGTGTTCTTATTTATTATCAGTGCAGTTATTGCACCACGTGTCAGCTCAATTTCTATTTCTATCTCCCAACCCGACCTCCATCTGGATGTAACATGACACCTACAGGTAGCTGCTCTTTGTTCTCTGTAATACACCAGGAAATAAAAACTGCGAGGATATTCTTTGAAAGCTTAAAGAGCCAGATCAACAGCCAGTTGCTACATGAATGAGAACAGCTCTGAACTTGCATCCTGCCGGCATTCTGCAGCCAAATTGAATAGTCATTAAAAATGTTTGTTTCTGTAATCATTTATTCATTCGTGAATGAATCTTTTCCTCATAAGCAATCACTTCAAAATGAATTAAAGAGAAAAAAACATACCTAGGAAAATCCGGTTTTCCCAGAAAGCCAAAACAAAGGCACCGAGAAGCCAGGGTTTCTATTGGAGACAGAGCCTACTTAAGCAGGTAGTGATCAATCGTCTGCTTTAATTTCTTAATGGCTGCATTGACCCTCTGGCCCTGTCCCTTCTCTCCAGCTCAAATTGTTTTTAAATGGCTTCAGTTTGCAAAGCTCTCAGCTCCTCTGATTGCATTAGTATTGGTCAGAACAGGGTAGAGGCTTTTGTTGAAGCTTACATTAGTGTTAATTCATGGCGCGCATGCCTGCTGGGCCATATGTGTCTCTCTTTGCACGTGTTTGTGTATGTGCTTGAAGCATTGATTTTAAATGTCTACATTGTGCTGGATGGGAGTCTGTAGAGTGTGTGTGTGTGTGAGCGCCTCTTGGAGATTAATTGAGACCCTAACAGACGTTTTCATCAGGTTCTGATGCTGCACTTATAACTCTAGCGATCGTGAGCTCAATGGAGGGATTTTACATGTTCACATCAGGTTGTGAAAGTTGACTGACTTCATATGACATTTTCTTTTTATGTAAAAGCTTAAAAGAAAACGAAACCTTTATGATCCAGTATATGCTGCCAATAAATGGCTGTTGTTCTTTTTAAAGAGCATTAACAATTTTTCACATTTATTCTATAACATAGACAATAATTTTACTTTTAAACCTTTGTATGATAATTCAGCTAAAACTTTTTAACTTTAGTTTATTAAATACACTGCAACAGGTTAACAGTTACAGGTCCTCGTTACTTTATTGGTTTGCTCTCTTCTTACTAGCTCACGCTGTACTCGGTTTGATTTTTTTTTTCTTTTTTTATCTTGTTCTGCCTAGCAGCCATATTGTGCTGAACAAATTTCATTTGCCTAGGGGAGTTTAATGGATATAAAGGAAATTAAACTTTGTGGACATAAGACTCCCCTTGAATATTGTTCTTAATTTTGGTTATTGCTAAGTTACATGTTAATGCTGAACCTGACGAGGGAAAACAATGAAAGGAGAAATGACGGAGAAGAGACAAGGGAGGAGTGAAGAGAAGAAAAAAGGTGACAAAAATACAGCAGCTGGAAAGTAAGAGAGAAGAGTGTTAGACAAAACCAGTGAAACCAGATAACCAGCCTTTACAGAAACATCTTACAGCCTCTTTAAGAAAGCAAAGCAGATAATCATCAGGAGCAAAAACAAACCGAGAAAAATATGATTAACAACAATAGCAATGTATGTACAGTAAATATGTAAACACAGTAACTAAACGTGTGTCAGTGAATGTGAGCATGAGCACAAAATAGGAAGTTAAATGCATTTTAGTTTTGACCAGGTTCCACAGGATCTACAATTGGTTCGGCACACTCTGATGCGCTCTTTGATTCGTACTCTGATGCAGACCAAAAACGTTGGCTCGCTTACAAACAGACTATCCAGTGGATCACATCCTGTAATAGCAAAAATATCCTTTCCTGTGTGTCGACTTTAAACTTTTCAGTTTGCTTTCTTTTCTCAGTGAGGCACAGGTTGTAATGTTTTGCTTGATTAGTACTTATTCAATAAATGAACTTTTCTACGTAACGCTTGCAAGACCTGGTTTTGATCAACTTTATTTCTTAACGAGACTGGTTTTCTCTTACGTAATGATTTGCAAACATTTGCACTCATAAAGTTTTTAGATCTTGTGCAGCCACAGCAAACCGATGTGGACCCCCTCTCTCATTAGTTAGCTTGGGTCCCGGCTCATTTGTCTTGTGTGCAGATTAACTTTGTGCATCACCTGCTGCTGGCTCTGGACAAGCTTCTCTGAAAAACATACAGGTTGTGCACACCACAGTAAAATCAGGAACCACAAGACCGCATGGTGTGGCTCTATTGTTTTGGTCAAGAAGATAGTGGAAAGATTTCCTCTTCCAGGCTTGGCCAATCAGGGAGTCCAGTTTTCTTCTTCTTCAAGTCAAGTTATTTTATTGTCCCCAAACAGAAACTGTGTTTACAGACAGGCCCTTAAGACGTTATGACATCAATGATAAACATTTACTCCCATACTTTAAACATGACAGTAAATAACAATAAAAAAAAGCAATACAAATAAGAAGCACTAAAGCCAAATCAAAATGGTCCTTCAGTACTTGATACCAGGCAGTTTGGTCTGCTTGAGTTCAGTAAAGTTTGAATGAAAACCAAAGGAAGGTGTGAAATCTATCGGAAATCAGGAACCGAGTCCCCCGGACTGTCCTCTTTAATTGAGTTATCAGTGTTATTTCTGTACAATTTGTTAATATTTTTCTGTCTGGGACACCAGTCAGTGTAGAATTTATATCTGTTTATTTATATATTTGTCTTCAGTCCCTTTTATGCAAATTTCAATTGCAATAAAATGTTGATGATGTGCTAAGAGTCACAACATCCATATGGAGATGTAACAAACAAATGAAGAGGTCGAGTGTTGTTTAACAGCCCCACTACAATTGTAAGGTTTTCCCTTAAAATTGTTACACATCAGTATCAGAGTAGGTTTTGCCAGAACAACAATTAACAATATAGTGTTAGCGGAGTTCACAAGATGATGGGTTTTACAGTCTGAGATGTGAATTTCTGTGCTACAGAAAGCAGATTTCCATCCCTGAAGCCACGCCGCCAGGCCGGCATGCAGAAAGATTGGGTCACGACAAGAAGCGTTGATAGCCGGAGAGCTGGTGGACTGGTGACGAGAGCGGCTGCTCTCCTTCCGATATGGAAACTATTAACAAAACAAAAACAAATACGCTGCTGCTTCCGTCACTTAGCTGGTTGTCTTACAGGTTTGTTTGTTTTTATTTGTTTTGTGTTTTTTCTCTTCTCTTCTCTTCTCTTCTCTTCTCTTCTCTTCTCTTCTCTTCTCTTCTCTTCTCTTCTCTTCTCTTCTCTTCTCTTCTCTTCTCTTCTCTTCT
>JAVQJG010115207.1:0-11448 GCA_036024015.1 Craterocephalus amniculus | reverse complement strand
TTTCAGTTGATTTGTAATGAATACACAATGTATGACATTTCATGTTTTTTAATTGCATTACAGGAAATAAAGAACTTTATCACAATATTCTAATTTTCTGAGACAGACCTGTATGCATCTAGACCCAAATACAAACATGGCAGAGGAAACCTGCCGAGTTGGAGCTTATGGGCTTTTAAGTGTTTCACAGGTTTGTGTTGCACAAGGGAATGTGTAAGGGTGGCCTTTCAGATAGAGCAGGGAGTGGTGTGGGTCTGTGTTTGGTGGGGAGGATTGTGTTTAATAAATGTCGGAGTTGGGAATTTCTGTGGAGGAGATGTTTTAACTATCTGTGTGACCAAGATACTCCCATAGAAGTATTGCAAGGCACTTACTGGGTGTGTGATAAACCACACTGACCTCCATCAGCTTAAAGGTGAACATGTTGAGTTTAATGAGTCATTAACCAATCAATCCAACAGTATGACCTGATCATTTAAGAAAATGTCCCCGTGCTGCCTAAAAAGTACTGACCAGTCAGGGTGTGAACAAAGAACATCTGAGGGTGTAGAGCCAGACTCCTGTGTTTTTGATTTGAGCCCTCGCTGCAGTCATGTAGAGGAGTGCTTTTGCTTTGGGTGGGTGGTGTGTGGTCAGCAAAAAATGTTTCAGTACGTGGCAAATGTCAAATTAAAATCCGTACAGATGCCAGGCTGCAGGTTTTTCCAACAGAACACTGCATTGAGGAATGAGGAATGTTTCTCATTTTATCTCAGTGTTTCAAATGTTTTAATGGATTTTTTGTTGTTTTGGCATTCAGATTTAAATTTATCATATCCCTGTTAGCTATGTAACACTTGCACTTAAACTGCGGCGTTTATGTAAATGCAAATAGGTTTGTGTTCATTCATATATTTTTATATGGGTCCCTCTGTCACTCCTGTGCTTTTCAGTCAGTCGTGTATTTCTTTCTTATCTCAGTACACAGTTGTGTATTATTTACATTCATTTGTGATTCTTGTTGCTGAGATTCTTAGATATTCTGGTAGTCTAAGTATTGTAGTACTATGCTTGGCCACGTGGGGGCAGTATATGAATATACATTGATACATTTTATTGTCATCTGAAGCACTGATCCACACTGTCTGATTACCATTTCTTATAGAAATAACTGTCCTCCTCATTGGTTTCTTTCTATACATCATATTGGTTATTCTGGTGGTGGAAGAAAGTTTAACTAATGTATTTTATGAGATAAATATTTATCTGTGTCCTACTGGCATCTTGTGTGAATACATTAACATTATTTTGGCAAAGCCTCTGTTCACTTCTTCAAGTTAAGAAAAAAATACTTTTTTGTAAACATTTAAATTCAGGTGAATGATGCAAAGAGTCAAATAAAATCAAATGCTTTAAAATTACTTAAAAAGTATGGCATTTGCATGGCCAGTTATCCTCAGCAGGTCCTGACAAAGAACTTTACTCTTTAGAGATTTTTCTTTCTTTAACAAACCCCTCTACCGTAAGGGAAGATTCCTTTAATTGTTCCTGTGGCATTACTGGTTTAAAACGATAAACAGGATCTGATAAAGGCCATGGTTTCAGTACATCAACGGTCTTAAATGCTGCCCTTTCCCGTCCTCGTTGCTACGGCTGAGTCCTCCTCTACCATCCAGTTTCCCCCGGTTCCGTCCATCCTCTCTATGCAGATCACGTCAGCTGAGCGGCAGGTGGGGGCGTTCCTGCATATATTATGCAAATCGCCTCCATCTCGGCCAATCAGCGAGCAGCTCCTCGGCGCGTCGCCTCATAAATTATACGGGCTCGTAGAAAGCCGCAGACCTTTGTGTAGCGCTGAGATGAGCTAACCTCGCACCGCGGTTGGAGCGCGAGCCTCACCGGACTACCGCTGACAGAATAGCGTGGATGTGCCTGGAAAAGCCGGCCGCGTGGAGGTGGAATCGGGTTTGTTCGTTAAGGGACAATAAAAGATGAGCAGCATGAATACTTCGTGCTACACCGTGGCCATGGATCTAGGCGTCTGTCAGCTGAGAAATTTCTCCATATCGTTCCTGTCGTCGCTGCTGAGCGCGGAGAGCTCGCACGTCCAGCTCGACAATAGGTAAAAATAAAAAACAAATGTTGCAGAGCTGCTGCGTGTTAAGCGCTCTGCTGATTTCACCCGCACCAGTAATGTCCCCGCTGCGCGATGGATAGAGCATCAGGGGATGCAGAAACCACGGCGGCATGAAGGCTTTCCGGGTGAAGCCTGGGAGCTGGAGCCCGGCTGCTGCTTTTATAGAAATTTCCAGATGCTTCCTGTAACGACCCACATTCTTCTGGAGGGAGAAAGGCGGCTTCCACGGAGCTCCGTGGGCTGCTCCCCCCCCCCCATCTTCCACACTGCAGCACGCGCTGCCGTGAAATGTTGTATTTATTCCTCTTTTCTTGTTTTGCAGCTCGTCGGGAGCCAGCGTTGTGGCCATAGATAACAAGATAGAGCAAGCGATGGTGAGTGGAAAGTTTTCCTCTTTCTGTTTCATGCTGCGAGAAATAATGATGAGAGTGGCTTTTATTTCTTCGTGGTATGCTGAGGGTTGGGTGGTCGCTGAAAACTAGGACAAAGTCCTAACAGGGCGCAGGACTTGATTTTAATAATTTTTCTTTTTATATGGTTATAGTAGTGCGATTTTTTTTAGCCTTTTTAGCCTGCATCTGATACCAAACGATACCTACAATTTGAGGAAATTTAAATGTAAATTATGATATTAACGCTCTTCTGTATAAGCTTTTAGAGAAATTGCACTTTAGACCATAAGTATTAGTGTCCAACTCCAGCTCCATTGCTGCATCCAAACTGAGACAATATCAAGATTTAAGGAACATATTTTAATGTTTTTCCCCCTAGAAATTAAAATGTTCATAAGAGGTGTCAGATCCAGTGTGTGAAAAAGCCCGAAACTGGATTCAGCGCGTTATAATAATAATAATAATAATAATAATAATAATAGTAAAGTAAAACCAAAGAGGTTTTGTTTTCCCTGTCAACGTCTCCGTTGTCAGGTCTGTTGCTAGGCAAACTGGAAGACTCACGCCTGGTTATAAATATCCACTTCTGTGATTGGCTGACTAGTAAATGAGGGCGGGGTTATTGACGTAGCATCCTGGGAATTATTTTCCCTCACGTTTTCCCTTTTTGCCTATTGTGTTATGACCGCATAGATTTAACAAAGACTTATTTTAACCTTTTTCAGGTGTTTTTTTCTAGAATCTTAATGTGTAATTATCTTATGTATTTTGCGTTTATTTAGGTTTCCAGTACATTTAGTTACATATACCTTATGTATCTGTTCTTACAAAGTGTTTCTCTCTGTTGTACAAGCTGTGACATAAATGACAGGGTTTTTGTTAGCCGTTTGCATGTGGCTGGGCAGAGTATAAAAAAATTTAGTTTTAAGGAAAGTTTGAGGAAAATAATTAATTTGTGTGATAATTAATTCGGTCTGGTTTTTCCAAACCATTGTAATTTCTTTTGTTAGAGATGTTGTGCAGGGTGATTTTTAATTCCAGGCTGGAAGAACTCTGTGTAGTCCTCATGTTTGAGGTATAATTTTACATATTGGAAATTAATGTGTTCCCACATAAGTACATTTTTTCTACTCCAGGATGCTAAATGGAAAGGAGTCTGGATGTTTGCTTTGTTTGTTTCTCAAATTAAGTCAAATTTATGCCATTATTGCCATGAATTTTGAGAACCGTTGCATTTAGTGCCCAACTTTTTATCACTTTGATATCGGAAGCTTCCTGTGCTAAACCCATGCCTCTGTCTGCTTCAGGACTTGGTGAAGAGTCACCTGATGTACGCCGTGCGCGAGGAGGTGGAGGTGCTAAAGGAGCAGATCAAGGAGCTGATTGAAAGAAACTCCCAGCTGGAGCAGGAGAACACGCTGCTGAAGACACTGGCCAGCCCAGAACAGATGGCCCAGTTCCAGGCCCAGGTCCAGACTGGCTCTCCACCCGCCCCTCCCACAGCGGCCCCAGCGGGACCCCCGAACACCGCCGCCCTGGCCCAGTCCGCATCGCACAGCGGACCCTCAGCGTAGCCCGGCCCGCACCCACAGACTGACTTGACTTTGTAGTTTTGAGTTCTGCTACAGCTGCAGAGCCAAACTTTGCCTTCTTCAGCAGGAGGTTCTGCTGTTAGGACAAAAACATTTGCACATATTTATCTCCTGAAGGATGCAGCCAGCTGGAAAAAGTGGTTCTGTGCTCCTTGGCACAGTGGAGGGAGACAATCTTTAGATGCTGTACGGGTGGTTGTTTTGAGGAGGATGAATCATCAAACATTTGCCAAAAAAAACCCTTCATCATCAACAAGAATGTCTTACCGAGAAGAAAACGAAACAGTTTATCAGTGGCGACGATGATACTTGGCTACAGATTTAAGATAAAAATGAAATCGCTGTGCCTGTGTCTGGATTTTAAGCGATATTCTGACGATGCAGCAGGGCAGGTGGAGGATTGTATCGGTTGTTACCTATTTTGCTGAATGATGTAAATAAAAGTGTTCAATCAAGGCTTGATCTTAAACCTTGAGACTTGAGCGAAAAAAGCCTTCTCAGAGTGACAAATGAAGAATGTGAGCATTTATTATCATGACAAAGTCCCCATCTGGAATGGGGGAGGGGGTGGAAGCTTATTTTGAACAACTTGGCAGCATTGATGATGATACTTAAACTGGGTTGGTGGGATGAACAAAATGGTTTCTTACGGAGATGATGATGATGATTCTGATCTATTTTCAGTATTTCACTTTGAGTTGATCATTTTGCCCTGAACGAAGCTCATTGTCGCTGTTTTCTCAACCCTGCGTCGGCATGCAATTAAACCTTATTTCACAGGGTTGAGACTTTGGGCTTAGCTGCGATTTCTTCTTTTTTCCCCCCTTTCTACAAAAGCTCCTCGGGCAGATGATGATGTACATTTCTGTATATTGTAAGTACAATGTAAAATAGTGAGGAGGCGAGGGAGGAAAAAAAGAAACAGATGCTATCTAGGTCACACAATTGATGCAGATGAGCAAGAAGTGCTCTGGTCTTGCCCAGTCTGCGTCGTCTATTTTTAATGCTTTACTTTGTGGACAGATGGGAAGTTTAGGCTATTTAACTGACAACACACAACCAACATCGTTGTTCAGATCATTTACTGCAACATAAACTCTGTAAAACAATTTCCACATGGCTCTTCTTTTCTCTTCTGTTTTTGTTAAATTTTTGACAGTGAATACTTTTTGGATCTGAAACTTTGGAAGGAGAAAAAAAAACCACGCAAAATCTGGAGATGTTCTTTCTTTTTCATTCTGTGTATCAGTTGTATGCTCATGTTCTGTGCATGTTTCTGCAAAGACCGGATGAGATAATGTAACATAAATACCTACAATTGCACTTGACAGCCGCACTTCACAAACTTTCAATAAACATGCTTACGGAAAAATAAGGACCTTGTCGGCCTCTTTGTTGTGACTCCGGCCTGTGAGAGTCGGGCGGCAGCTTGAGCCACTTTGTACCAATCCTGTACATCAGATAAACTACTTTCTGCTTCATTTGATGCAAAGATAACGCCTGCCTGCCTGCGTAACACCTTCATTTTAGCATGAGTGGTAAGAAAAAGCATATTCAAACTATCCTCTACTAAAGGCAATCAAATGAATAATGTATTATTAGGAAATCACCTATTTACACTTCTTTAGATGCCTTATTGGGCTGCTTTTTCATAGTGTTTGTCATTCAATCTGGCAGGAAATATTCTGCCACTAAGAAAATATAGTTCTGATTAGACTTGTTCAGAGAGGAAAGCTGTTAAACCGTCAAATGGAAACCACTAAAAAATGCTTTCTTAGCAAACCTCAGACGAGTTTCTTTTAAGGTGGATGCTGAATAATTGCAGGCTGGTTTGAAATATCAAAGCATTTTGCAGGCCACACAGTGAAGGACCACAACATTTTATGTAATTAGCCCTCAAATAGCCTTGATTATATGTAAATAAAAGCTGAACCAACCCGTGCTTGAATGGCTCAGTTATTAAGTGGCTTTAACAGAAGCAGATTCAACACTGTTTACAAGTTCGCCCAACAGACATCCTGAGTTTGGGCTCTAATGTTAATTTTACAAAACATGTCTAATTGTCCATTTTTATGGGTGACACACTTTAATGGTTAACATCAACCTGACATTCTATCAGTTTAATAGAATAAATCAAAGGAAAGTGGAAAACTTTAGTCTTTTAGCCTCCTCCAACACCTCACACTTAATAAAATTATAATTATTCACAAATTAGGAGCAAATATCCCTCCAAGTGGCACAATTGATATGATGCTCTTACTATTGAAGTGTGTGGTGAGGTATTCAATACACAAGCAAGTCTCATCTCCATTCATCCTCAAAACAGGCTCTACTTGTAGCTCTTGCAGACTTTGGCATTAAAATGCTGTATCTATAAGCAGAGAATAAGCAAACCCAGTTAGTGAGCATAAAGTCAGAGAATCAGGATGGACATGTTTACTGCAGATTTTCAGGGCAACCTCAGTCATAGAAGCACAGTGGCGGTAATATTATGTTGTGGGGATGCGTTGAACTCTGCTTCATAAAGTGCTTGCGGTCAACATGAGGCCACCGCGCTGAGCTCTGCTCCTCCTTTACATCAGAGCGGAGCAGGAAAAGCAGATAAAAAGCGGCCGCTCCCTAAATGCTCAACATTTATCTGAAAAAGCGTTCTTACACAAAACAGACGAACAGTTAAATAAATATGGCACATTGTTAGCAGGAATCACTGGCAGCTCAGACACACACGCATGAATACACACCGGTACCAAGCAGTGGGACATGTTCTGCAGCCGGCGTGGTTTTAAGACTGTCCATAGAAAAGGTGTCAGTACCACAGCCTGCAACACTGTAAACGCTGACCGGGGGTTTGTCCATGGGGGGGTGGGTGGGGGGGGGCTCTTCTCCAGCGTCTGCCGTCGGTGTTAAGGCGTCTGGAGGGGTGTCACGAGTGTACGGCGCAGGTTTGCCAGACTCAGTGAGGGGGATGAAGGTCCAGAGCTTCCTCCCGAGTCACATCCCCATACGGATGCTCTGGATGATCTGAAATATGGCTGACAGCACAAAAACTGACCTGTCAGACCCACAACCACGCCATCACAGGTTTTTCCTCTTTTCTTTTTTAAACTGCACTGATTAAAAGCCCCCAAACCACCTTCTTCTACCCCTTTAGACATAAAACATACCTGATCCACACACAACGAATACAAAGAGGGCGAGCAGCCAGGGACCCACAGGATACTTCTCCTCTTGTGGTCGCTGTGTAAAACAAAACAAAACAAAACATGTGTTGCACATTAGTATCACCACAACAAAACAAACGTACATGATGCTGCGAAGCAAAAGTAAAACCACAAGATAGATTTACAGCGGGTTTTTTTTTCCATTTCTAGCTCTACGCATGTTGTTCCTGCTACTAGGTCATCAAAATGTCAACAACTCTGCGGTCAAACACTGAACAGCTGAGCTTGAGAAGTGCAGAGTTTGATGCAGATGTCATCTGTTGTTACGTTGTGGGGGAAGGCTTCTACAGTCAGTGACGATGTAAACAAAGCAGAAGAAAGAAGAGGAGGTGGAAAAATGTCTTCCTGAAACACAAACATACACAGTTTAAAACAAGAGATGCTTGGAAATGAGCAGAGGGATAAACAGAAACAGACTGATTGCATCATAGTCCTCCTCTGTCTGCTCACTGGACCCTGAAAACATAAGCAAGATCTACATGAAGTGCCAGCTTTTAAAACAAAAACACTGAATAATGTCCGTGCTTTTCCATCACACATTCCCAATCCTAAAAGTAAGCATAGGATACATTTATGCATCCGTCCTCACTTTATCAAAGCAACGTGAAGTAACTTTGGGGAGGGCGGTAACGATCAGATGAGCCCAGTCTGAATAACTACATCTGGCAGCGGAATCAGTTCAGAGGGTTAGGAGGAGAATTTACAGGCAGATGTGGGCTGTAACGGTCCTGAGTCACGCGCCGTGTCTTGTGTGTGAACGACATATCACATCAACAGCTGGCACCACTATCACCATTATCCCCCTCCTCATCGTCACCGTGCAGCTGTGTTCAGACCGGGCTGAACGTCACCTATCTGGGCTAATCATGTCATGCTGGCATCTGGCTGTCTGTGAGCGGCTCACCAGCGTTTTGGCCACATTCCCTCTCTGCGTGATGTTCTTGCTGTGTTTCTCGTTGGCCATGCGGATCCTCTGTTTAGCCACCATCTTCCACAGCGGGGACAAAAAAAACGCTGCTAATTCTGTCTGTTTTAACCTGTTATTTTTTCTGGATGGTGCAGGCTGACGACAGAACCCCTGCGTCAGGCTGGGAAACCTGTGGCACGAGGAAAGCGGAAGCGAGGGGTTTCGCAGTCAAAATGCCAGCATAAAAAATATTATTAAAGCGTTTTTTTTGTTTAAATAACACTCTTAAAATCAAACTTTGAGTTTTACAAAACATAATTACGGAATATTTTTGTTATATAGTGGTGTTTTAGAAGTTATCACAGCAAGTGAAATGTGAACAGTTAGGCAAACCTCTTATTCTGAAGGTTTCAACCGGAAACAGAACGTCTTTATATGAAGAAGCTTCTCTACGGTTCCGTTGCACCTGGCGATGAGCGCGTGGCTCTTCAGCAACAGAAAATTGATTTTATTTTAATTTTTAAAAAGGTGACACGGCAGGACAGGATTTAAAACAATATATGCAAATAAATTATACATTTAAATAAAACTAAAATAAATCGATATTTGTCAAAGAAAAATAGACAAGATCTTGAAATGAAATATTTTAATTACAAATATATTTCAAATAAAACTATAAAAATAAAATCAAATAAAATATTTAAATCAATTAAAAATAAAATGTTTGAGCAAGATTAAATAAAATGTTCCTTTTTCTTTTGCATACCTGTTGTTTGCCTAAAATGCAATGTTATGACAAAACTATGCAAATAAATCCAGAATAACCATGGACTCACCGTTTGGGTAGTTTAAATGTTCAGCATCACGTTTTTCCAATGAAACTGAATATTACAGCCCTAATAAAAACAGGATTTATTGCAGAGCTGCTCTCCCATGTCAGTTTGGCTGCATACACCTAATAAACTGCTTTTTATAGCCTTTATTTTACATCAGGATGCTGGGCTTCATCCTCTTTTATACAATACAGGCTGCAAGAATGTAACTCACTATGGCAAGCATTTGCACCACATGAAGAATAAAAATGTGACATAATGCTTTTTCTGTCCTTCAACTTAAAGTCAAAGTTAATTTTCAATAGACTCAGTGGGCTACCTTAAATTAAATCATTAGGGACCTGCATCTGTTTACAACTTCTCTTAAGATAAGTGCAGTCAGCTTCCACCTTTTCTTTTATATATTACTTGCAAAACTTGCAACACCAGGAAGCAAAAATTTAAAAAAGGTAAACATACAGATTTCTAACTGTAATTTGAAGTGTGTCCTGCTCATTTACAGCTCACTTACATCACTCTCTCCATCTGACAAGATGGCAGCTCACGGGCTGCTGAGAGTAGAAACAGGGCAGACACGGAGCAGGGGTTGCCTGGCAACTGAATCAAAGAGTTTGCTTGGGGAGGGATGCATAAACACCACGGGTGGAGAGGAGAGGAGGCGGACGGACTAGTCTAAACAGCTGACTCAGAATTATGTGTGCAGTGAAAAGTGTGTTACATTGTTAGTACAGAGGGAGGAGTTCTTCACGACGACTTGAGTTGCGCTGATTTACTAAATATAGACCGTAAAGAAAAACACAGCTTGACCAGAGGAAATCATGGTGGTTGCTGGTGCGCTTAGTTTCCCACAAGCCTGGTTATCTAAAGGACTGATTGCTCTCTTTTTAGTGCAGGTTTCTAATATGAGTCCTTGAGTCCACTCTGCTTTCAGTCTGGAGTTTGCATAGTTAGTTATTACAACAACCAAGCTAACTATAACAGTGTCAAAGCTGTCAGCTTAAGAAGCCAAACAACAGAAATACAGTTGTTCCGATACCAATACCAGCAGCTCCGATACTGCCCCAAATTCTGGTATCGGTATCGGCGAGTACTGGAGTTCAGGCACCAATTTGATCCATATAATTTGTGAAAATAAGTATCTATTTACTGATTGGCTCTATTAGCTCTGACAAAGTTCTTCCTCATTATTCCTAAAACAGTTGCACTGTGCAGCCGATAGCACTGATGTCAGCGGTGTGGCAGTATTTCACACTGGATTCTCCCACCAGTGAGACTGCATCTGAAGATAAATGCTTCCGTTTGCTGTATTCATTCATGTTTTACAAAGAGTTTAACCTAATCCAGGCCTTCCCACAATGCTAATCATATCACAGTCATGCACATGGCTGGGTTTAAAGAATCGATTAAATCAGTAATCGATTCCCAAAGTGCACAAATTGCCATCTGTGAGTGTCTAATATTCCAGAAATATTGATGTGACATGAATATCTGAAAATGAATCGAAATTAATCAAAATTAAATCGATTTCTGCTTTTGTGAATCATATCCAATTGATTCAGGAAATTAGGAATGATACCCAGTCCTAGTCATGCAGGTGTAATATGACATTTGTTTTATAGTATAGTGGTATCGGTACCTGATATCAGCCGATGCTCATAGCACAAGTAAGCTATGGGAATCGGTATCAGGAGGAAAAAAATCGTATCGGAACATCATGTGCCTTGACAAGATGTATGAAGAGAAGCAGTTCCAGGGAGAGAAAGAGAAACTTCTCTCCTCACATGTGATGGAAGCAGCAGGAGTCAACAGCTACAGATCAAACGTCCTCGCAAGCATCAATGCATGACCTGGATCTGAAGCTTCTCTTTTTTCCGTCCTCTGGGATCCGTATTGTCTGCGTGTGAGAGTGGAAGAGAGAGGACATGAGCTGTGCCAGGGTATCAGAAAACTGAAAGTGAGAGTAATGGAGGTTGCAAGAGCTTTAAGAAGTGACTTTTTCTTCATCGTAGAGAACGTGCAACCTTCAAACTTACAGGAAACTTCTGGTAATGTCATGATTCCTCTGCATTATGGGATATTTTCAGCCAGGCGGCCTCATCACGGTGATTACCTGGCTGACCTCTGAATCAGGGTCGGACTGGGGAAAAAAATAGGCCCTGGCATTTTTCCTCTGGACCGGCCCACCATTGGCCCGATGAACACCCCACCCCCCACCCCCCCACGAACACACAGTATGTATGCAGTATGCAGTACGTGTGTGTGTGTGTGTGTGTGTGTTTGTACAATGTATGTATATATGTACTGTGTGTGTGTGTTTCACGTACATAACCTTACAGCAGACAGTCACGGGGATGGCCATGCACATGTTAGGCACTGAGAAAACGCGA
>JAVQJG010115152.1:0-21847 GCA_036024015.1 Craterocephalus amniculus | reverse complement strand
TTCAACATCACTTTCTGGGCATTTTCTCAAAACAAAAAACCTCCGATATCTCCGGCTACATGATGAACATCAAGAAAGTGTTCCAGAGTGTTAATCAGCATGACGGTGAGTACAAAATGAAGGCACATCGTTCGGAGGGCGGAGTATTCCTTTAAGATCTTGACGTTAAGAGTGAATCGGGGAAACGCGTTTTTCTCAAGAAGACTTTGAAAGAACGTTCTTAAGAAGATCTTAGCGCTAAGATCTTCTTAACTGAATCTGGGAAACCCGGCCAATGATGGTTCCTTACCGGTCCAGGAGAATGAAAGCTAGCTCGAGCGAAACTTCTCTCGCTCTCCCAGCGCTTGTTTTGTTTACCCCCTTATTTCCTTTGCTTTTCCCGGTTTTTTTAACGTGTAATGTGGCTCTTTGGGTGGTGAAATGTTTTCCCGGTCATTTTCAAATGAACGCTTCCAACTTCCACCATTCCCTTCAACGCGGTGCGGCTGGCTGTACGTGAAGGGAGGGAGGACCTTCACATGCACGCGGAAGGAGACCACCCTTGTTAACTACAGGCTCGATATCAACACACAGAGAGACGGTGTGTGAAGTCATGCTATGTTCCAGATGGAATTACACATAGACATTCACATTGCACATTTTTAATTCTTTCAATCTAGAAATGATTAATTTTCGCTTTTTGCTCCTCTAAAGGAATATGGGTGCTTCTAAACATTTGCAGAAAGTCAAATTCAAAAAGAAAGATAACCGTTCATTCATTTTCATATATAGGGCCAGCCCGAGCCCCTGCCAGCAAAAATAAAATATATCTAAAATGTGAAACATCGAGTTCTCTTAAGTTTTAATTGAGTGTGTTCTAGAGACTAATAAGTGATTTCTTCAGCTGTAGTGCAGAGCTCTTTATTTTCTGAACACTGAATGGCTATAGATCTCTTGAAAATACAAACATTCTTCATAAGATAGAAATCTGCAGCCTTTTGCAGATTTGTAAAATAATTTAAGCTGTCTCACTTTTTAAAAAAATTATTAAGCCTTTAATCCTGAAATTTTGAACAATTTAATCACTGAAATCCCATAATACTGTCAAGAAATGCTTGATGTGACATCGCTTCTATTGGCATTGCAAAGTTGTCCCTAAAGGCTTCTCATCAAAAACACTTCTAAAAGAAAATGGGTGGTAATCTCATACTGGCAGATTTAATCCTTTAGTTTTTCTCGCATATTTGTTTGGTGGCAGTTTTTATCTTTC
The DNA here is from genome assembly GCA_036024015.1 of Craterocephalus amniculus. Taxonomy (NCBI): domain Eukaryota; kingdom Metazoa; phylum Chordata; class Actinopteri; order Atheriniformes; family Atherinidae; genus Craterocephalus; species Craterocephalus amniculus. Next base: position 20,598 of record JAVQJG010115152.1, on the reverse strand, counting down.
TCATATGTACCATTAGGGATTAGAGCTCACAGTCACAGGAAAAAGATTGGACCGCTTCAGAAAGCAGCTCTGTGCCTGTTTGCCTTCCAGAGGATTGTAGTCACTTAGCTTGCCATTTATCACTTCAGAAATTAGCTTGGCCTTTTGTCATTACATTGAACTCCTGAAAGGTAATCAATCTGTGGGCAATGCCCAAGCAAAAGCGAGAGCTGAGTGATTGATGCAGGAATCAAACAAGACATTACAAAAGGTGGAATTGGTGGAGTGCAAATAAACATGTTAGCCAAAGAAGGTGTACTGTGGGAGGCTGAACTCAGTTGTTAGAAGGATGAAATCATTATACGTCTCATCTCTTGTCTCTGTAAGACAAAGAAGAACAAAGAATGAACTGTTTTTAGCTTTCTTGTAGGACAGCACAGTGGGTGGAGTGAGACTGGTGGAGATGGGCTGGTTGTGTGATTTGGAAATGAGAGCTCCAGCTCCAAAACTGCTCCTCTTTCACCACAAACATATCTTTGAAGTTGTCAGGTGGAACGTCCGCACCACTGAATGTCAATGTAGATGAGGCGACTGAATCAGAATAGAAAATGGATGTAAAAAACAAAGAAACAGAAAGGTAGACCTTTGAAGAAAATTCCTTCCCACTTTTGTATGACTAATGGTTGATTTCTGCAATCAGTATATGGGCAAACATAATTCAATATTCCTCTTAAAAGCAAGTTACTCATCGTAATGGGCTTGGCGTTAAAGTACCATCATCTGTCGCCTTCAGTGAGCCCACTTTCATCTGGACACATCGGGCAGCATTTGTCAAATTCTTTGATTTCTTAAGTGTTATCAGCACGATTCAGTGTTCTAAGTTCTGTAAAAAGCTCCACAAAATATAAGAAAATACCTCCTCAACTGCCTGGATTAATATAAACCTAAGAGAGAAACTGTATTTTGGCTCATCTGTGTGTTCAATATAGAGTGAATTGACAATAAAGAATCTTTGAACAGAAAGAAATTACCATGCAGCCTCGTGAGGAAAAGTGAGATCCAGTGTCTGCACCAAGATGCTGCGTGTCCTCCATAAGTCTGTATGGCTCTATGCCGTAATAAATCTGGAGCTGATTATACAGAGATGAGGATATTACACAATTTGTTTAGTCCTCTACACAACTCAGAGAAGAAACAATAGTGTGTTAAGCGTGAGGATTCTTAAAAGACAAAAAGGTACAGAAAGCTATTCCTGCCAGCAGCTCTCATCCTCTGGAACAAGACTTTGATTCTTTTACAGTGATTTCTAATTAAAAATGGTTAAAAGTCCCCACTACAACATAATAATTACCCTCGAAGATTTAATAAAGTAAAAGTCTTGTTTAAAAGTCTTTGATAGAGTCTTGGTAGTACCTTTATGAGGAAGTGAGCAGAATTGGCCATGGCAATGATGTTATCCACTTGGTGAGGTTACGATATTCTCTACCGGCTGTACTGCAAAGAAAAAACACACTTTTGCCTCTTTTTTTCTCCAGAGAAGCACTACAGAATTTCACCAAATTTGATCACTTTAGTTTGCAATCATGATTGAAATTCTAGCTCTCTGGCTGCCCTTAGTAGAAGGTTTGACTGCAAAAAACAGTTTGATACAATTCTTAAAGTCTCATTGTTGGCAAATGATGTGCTTTTGTAGATTATAGATTCCTCACTTCCACTGCCGTGGACTAGGTACCCCTAAGTTATCTTTGCACCATTCAAGGATCTATTGAAAGATTGAACTAATGGGTCGCACATATGAAATCATCTACAGTATGTCTGAAATGCGCTGTGCAAACTTTAACCTCTGGTAGAGAAAGTTGAGAAAGATTTGATCTGTTTAATCCTATAAAAGGTCTTTTCCTATTCAAGCACCTATTCTTTGCACTCATTATTAAAACATAATCAGATAAATTAGACAAGTCAATGTTCAAATTTCTATTGCTAGAATTTCTAAAGAGTAAATCTTTGTTACCCTGGAACTCTACAACTTTAGCAAACTCTTTAGTTGTATACATGTGACTCCATTGTTTGACACACTACTTACAAATCTCATCTTTAAACCTTTAACTATAAATGCATCATTCAAAAACTAGCAGAAAAATTTTATCATCAATATAAAGGTTGTCACAGCATCAATTGTAATGAATCATCCGTCATTTATCATAATTTCACTCTCCTGCTATCCTCGCTGACTGATGTTGGGCTTTTGTTTGTTGTTGAAAACAAATGAAAAAGATTTTGAAAATATAAAAATGGTATTGTGCCAAATGTCTGTAAAAGCCACAAAGGATGGGTGTCTCTATTTCCTTCTTATCTTCTTTTTTTTTTAAGTCCTTGGGCAGGGAACTGAATCCTGTTTGGATGACCTTTGGAATCTGAACACAGACAATGTGGACATGTGAAATAAATGGTAAAATACTCCACCACTGTAAAATATCTCTTTAAAAGCACCTCTGAGAGCAGATGAGATATATTTTCCAGCAGTCTTTGTACTCTGATGAGTGAGCATGACACTGTTGAAGGGATGACCTTTGATGCTGCCTAAAGGAACAGTGGACTGTGAGTCATTATGCTCTTGAATAACGACTAATGCACTGAATGCGCAAAGACAGACTCAGCCCAAGGTTGAAGAAAAAAGTGGATTCAATAGATGAAAGGACTTTTTAGAAATTACATCAAGGCCTTGTTTTAGGATGGTTTTCATATTAAGAAATCTGATTTAAAATGGGACTGATCAGCCTCTAAATATTTTTTTTTCAAAGAACAATCCTACACAACAGTAGTTTTATCAGATGTTTGCATGAAGAAAACCCTCAAAGAGGACATTCCTCTGCATTTGTCCCTCTGCTTGTTCACTGGAACCTGACTGATTAATTAAAATTACCATAAGAATAAAAAGCTGCAGTAGCCAAATATCATGGGCTGATTTAGGGACAGCTATAAACATTATTCTCTACCATGCATATACAGCTCTGTAGCAGTGGGTTTAAAGGGGTCCAAGGAGCAAACCCAGTACCATTCTATTCTATGGGATACAACTTAAGAATGATGGTCCAACACACCTGATTCAAATCAAATGGATCCAACATCTTGTTGTGAATGACCCATCAGCTGTCTTGAAACAAGGAAACATGTAAAACCTGCAGGATGCTGGTCCTGAATGATCGGAGTTTGAGATTGCATCCCTATTGCTTGCCTGAATGAACACAGCCAAATGAGCACATTTAAGTCAGAGCATAGGGTTGGATAGGGTTAAAAACAAGGCTGGTTACAAGAAAAAGAATTTATATCTGTTCTTATATAAGCTGCCAGAGTGGAAAAAGGGAATTGTTTTTTTTTATAAATAACTATTTATTCCACCATGAATAAAAAGGAAGAGTTTCAGACCAGAAGGTGAAGGCAGAGAAGGTGTGGAGGGCACAATGACATTTTATCAACTGCTTGCAAAGAGCAGCATATAAATCAGTTTGTGTTGAGTTCTGGCAAGAAGCTGAAAAATAAATCTGTTGTTGCCCTGCAATGATTCACTGAATCTGCTGTATATCATCTCTGTGTTTCTGACCCAAGGCATGAATAAGACTACCGATTTGAAAGACCTCAATAACCCCTGGTATTTCCGCGCTTGGCGCACTGTGGCCCCATCAGGGTTTATCGTCTGGCATTCCGGACAGGAAAGCTGCAGATAAAAATAGCATAGCTTAAATCTTGCATGAGCTCGGCACACAGGTGCGAAAAGCGATCTTGTGCGAGGACAAATAACAACAAACAACGATGAAAGAAGGATGTGACAGAAAAATGAAACACATTTGGAACTCTCGCATGTCTGGGGAAATTCTGCTTGTGGGTTTTCAGTAATGCAAGGTTATCATCACACTGAACAGAGTAGCTGGTACAGGGCTGCGAGTTTATCGGAAAAATGTTCAGGAAATGAGACACTGGAGCAAATATCCTGTCTTGCACTTATCAAGTGGACACAGGTTCTTTTGGTTCCAGAGACATGAAAGAAAGCTCTGTCTTTGCTACTATGGCTCCTGCACTTGGTCAGCATTTTAAAGAGACAACACCTACAACTATAATGAGCTAATTATCAGGTACAATCAGCTCTGAAACATTTTAAACTTTTAAGCACTTTTGCAGCCTTTATCCAACGAGGGTTATGAGCCCATTAGAGCAGAGTAATAACATGTTGGGGAGGAGAGGGCTGCGTTACATCAGACTAATTGCTTTGTGAGTGGTTTCATTAGTTGACACTGATGATGGAAATCTAGAGCTGAGTTTTATCATCGCAACGATGATTGCACTGATTTCTCTCAAACCAAGCTTTATTTAATGATTTTAAAGATTAAAAAAAAGAAAAATTAAAGACAAAAGGGCCTTTGACAATGTAGATTACATTAATAAATGTGTTGTGGTGGTTTCCTATAACTGTAAGGTTGCAGATTAAACCGCAACTTCCCAAATCACAAGCAGAAGTCGACAAAGTAACATACTTATCCCCACATTACCTATGATGTAAGATACTTTTAATATGAGTGCCTGTTAAATAAATGAATGAACAAAGTTAAATGGTTTGTTATGACAATAAGTGAATTATGTAACATGCAGGAGTTAAAGACTGACACTTCCTGCAGAGCATTACTAATGTTTCCATCAGAGGTCCCATTAAGTGCTCTGCAAGAGGGATTGCAATTAATCAAGGTGTATTTCTGGTAAACAAACATATCAGATGGGGCAGATATGACCCAAAACTATGATGAATCACTGTTGTCTTCTCAGTCTCTTATGATCCAGACTTTATATAAATGGCTTATCTGTAATAAGTTGGCACAAATAAAGCTGATGATTGTGTATTTTTTTGTCAGGTTTATCTTGTGGCTTTATTGATGATCTGTCTCCTGCTAACATCAAACCAAGATAAAGTTAGAAACTTGGAGATATAATTGAACTAAAGCGGTCTTTGTGTCTGAGCAGAAATATTATTATTGGAACAGAGTTTACAACCAACCATTTAAAATTTTTATATCATTTCCAACTGTGAAAAAGATCAATTACATGGGCATTAACAGCCCACTCTCTGCAGCAAACTCTGAGATTTCCCCTTCATATCACAAGATAGACGTGAACAGAAAGCACATGAGAAACATGAAGGAATTGATATCTGTCTCACCTCTCAAAAAGGAGGAGCAATCAGATAAAATCTCTTAAAGCTTTGATATTGATCAAGGTTGCACAGAAATAGAATTACAGTAGATTAGAAATAAGTTACAGTAATAAATTGATGATTAAAAGAGACTAGATTGTCTTAATGGTCCTCGTAGTGGATCATTTTCTAAATGCACTCTTCATCAATAGTCTGAAGTCTCCTCTAATGAAAGCGAGTGGATGGGAGAGAATCTTTCTTTCAGAATGTAATTGGAACTTATAGGAACATGGAGGAGTAGCATCACTGCGGCACGAAGGGGACAAATGGGCGCTTGTAATATATTTTATATAAATAGAAACTATCTCCCTGTCACTCCCACTGTTGTCTTAGAGGATCTCAGTGACTGGACTGCACTTTAGTTGACAGACATCTGATGTTGGACATGGACTCTCAAAGATGTTTTCTTGGTTTAAAAGTCATAAGATAAGATTAAGATTATTATCATCATAAATATTATTTCCTGGAAAAAGGAAATAGATGCATTGATTAATTGTATATGGAAAGGCAAAAATAGTTTGTACAGTTTTAATCAGCTTAAAAGTCAACATTTGATCTTAACAGCATTATTTTATGGTATTAGAGACAAGCTGTTTTGTAATTTCTTTGAGTAGTCTCCAGGAATAGTGGATGTTTCTGTGTTTTCTCCAGATCATCCCACACAGCTTCAATGATCCTGAGGTCCAGACTCTGGGGAGGATCCATCAAACTTTTTGCCACTGATTTTCAGTCCAGTTTCAGATGTCATGTGGCATCACTCAGTCTTTTCTCCCTGTTTCCCTTCCTTTCAGAATAACTTATTAAAAGCATGGAGACCATTACTGCCTGCAACCAACAGATTCTGCAAGTCTTTTTACGCCTATTTCTTCAGGACCTCACTTTCAGTTTCTTTTCAGGCCAATCACTAGTTTTTTGTCCTTTGACATTTACATTACATTACCTGACTCACAACTGAGTTTTACCAGCAGTGCCAACACTTGAGGCAAGGCCCAAGGACACAACAGGTAACTGTTGTTACCCTTCACCCTTCAGATTACTGAATAACCTGCTTTACCACCTGAGCCACTGCCCCTCCATTTGTCTGAAATGTTTCAGGGAAACATGTCACACCATCCGATTCTAAATTTTTGGTTAAATTTATTTCACCTTGATGGAACCAAAGCACTATTTTGTAGCTTTCAGTGTGTGTTATCCTTGCCATATTTATAGAGTCAACTAAAGAAAGTGGATGAAATTGGGTTTTTGCAAAAGGCTGATATATCAAAGTGTCTAAAGACACAGTTTAAAATTTGTTAAACTGTGTCTTAACAATAAATGTAGAAAAAAAGTCTTGAGTTAGGAGCCTATTTCTGCTTTTATGATATACAGTAAGTCAATTTTAAGTGGCTTAAAGAAACTAAATAATGCCTTCTTTTCCTGACTGGTCAGATTCCAGAGCTTCCCATTTCCAAAAAAAGCTTTAAAACTCTTTTAGAAAGCATGGACTGTTGCTCCAGACAATTTTAAAAGATTGCAGAGAATATAGGTCTCTTCTGAAGCAGAATTGATGGGTGTCTCAAACATTTGCACAGTACTGTACCTCCTCATTCTCTTTCTTCTAATGTTCCTTCATATTACGCTGTCCTCTGCTCCTTGCTAGCCAAAGCTGTAACCAGATAGTTGGCTAGCATCTTTGTCATTCTAAGTTAGTCTGTGAGGCGCGTCACAGCAGCACTTTGGATCTTCTGACGAATACCTGGCACAGGTACTCCTGTTCCTGCAGCTTGGCTATGCTTCTCAGAGTTTGCATCGTGCAGTCCGCTGTGATGTACCGTCTCTGAGGCTTCTTTATAGCCTTTACTTGGGGATCTTTTAGCTGTGGTAGCACCTTGCCTCTGGTGATTGGGATATGTTTCTGTGCGACTGATCAAAGCCTTAATGCTGTCCTTCATACTAGCCTTTATAGCCCCTGGTAAGATTTCTTAATGCCAGCTACTTCCTTTATCTGCTGATGAAACAGCCCACAGTGAAGCTTTGTCTTCCCTAATATTTCCTTTATGTCCACAACAGCCTCTATTTTCTGCTGCCTGAAGCACTCTTATCACTTCATCCTGGGTGACCATCCTGCTGATGTATTCTTGGATACTCTTCCTTTCAATCTAGACAGTGACTCTGACACTAATATGAATATGGTGGCCTATTCAGAATCAGCAGACTTATCATACTGCATTACCTGTCAGGTCCAAGCAGCCTGAAATGAAGCATGTTGCATGTTAGAAAGTCAAAGATTCCCAGGATAATGTTAAAGTCTATAACGTTACGCCAGCAGCATGACCTCTGACAGGAGTGTATTTAGAAGAGATTCAGTTTTGAATAAAAACATAAAGATGATGTGACCGTAGAGTTGCAGTAGCACGTGAAAATGAGGTCAAGAACAATGTGAATGACACTGAACTAGACAGTGAAATTGCCTGTTGTGCAGTCATTCATTTGCTAAAGTTGTAATATTTCTTACTGACCAGCTGGCAGAATATGGAATAGAATATTTTAGGATGCATCAAATTTGGGATATTGGGGAAAAAGGCCATTTTAATCACTTTGCTTTGATGTTCGTTTTTTGTCTGTTGTTCTGGGACATAAATTTCAAGCATGCTGCCCCTTTACACTTTATAAGACAACTTTGCAAGACTGGAGTTTAAGTAAAAATCAAGCCTCTGTTTGGAGGTTGTTTCAGTCCAAGAACTCTTTGGGCTAAATGCTACAATATGATCTCCATCTTTGTTATAACTTCATTGTGGTTGCTGGTGATGGGGTGTCAACAAAGTCAGCAGATGGTACTTGTAGTACATTTTCCATCAAAGCAATTCTGGTGCTGGTCTGGATCCAGAGCAAAACCTATGACCAGCAGTGCAACAGCACATGCTTGGCATAGACCATCAATCAGACCAATTAAAATTTTTCGACCATTATGAGTAAGAATTTGGAATTAAGTCAACTCAATTCAAGACAGAGCATTAAAAGACTGAGTTGTTACATGTACGGGAAGCAGCCAAGCATCATGATCTCAGTGTTCATTCCTGGTGTTTAATGTTTTATATCGCATAGATGTGAACACTACTACTGTGTGCCATACAGAATAACGTCTCAAACCTCTGTTTGCAGCTGCATTTTTAACCCATGTTTGCAGACATGTTCCCTGTGCAGAAGTTGCTGACAAAACAAACGCTCACAACGCTGTTTGAAGAAGAGACGAATGCTCACAAATGGTTCTATAGTCATTACTTTTCAAAAATAAAAAAATAAGCTGAAGTTTCTGTTGCATGTCACATAGCCCTAAGCATGTGAGAGGAATCACATCTCTGACGAATCAAAAGGTGATCTTAAAAAGAAAATTATAATGACACCATTAATTAATTTTTGATGGCTGTCAGTTGCCAGCCTGTCCTGTCATCTTTATATATGGACACAGGTCCAGCTGTTCAAAAGTACCCACCACACTGAGTATCCAGAACTGCTCGAACGACTCAGCGTTCTTCTGTGATAATTGTGTATGGCAATACTCAAAACAATAGAAAAGAATAGAATAGAATAGAACAGAATAGAATAGATCTTTATTGTCCACCAAAGTGGAAAATTTTCTTTAGCTCAACATCACAACAGAAATACACTTCACATTCCAACATGGGTGCAATAAATGCATGTGATAGGAGATGAATAAAGGGTGAAATAGGGTGTGATTGGTGAGACCAACCAAAGGAGTATACAGGCAGCACCTATAAAAGCCGAGGCCAAAGTCAAAGCTTTTTCAACTTTGTTTCACCAGTGTTAAATAAAAGTGTGACCTTAAGTTTGATAGAACTGCGAGGGAATTTTTTTTTATTTACACATTGGAATGAGAGTGCAGACCTACACCAGGCCACACATTTTGAAAATATAATTTAAACTTGTAAAGAAAAAAAAGCAAACTCCCTTTTAGAATTTTTTCAAGCTCCACTAAGGTATGTCTTAAAAAACAGAGTTTGTATTTGAATTGCCAATTTCTGGGTACTGAATTACTCCCATGATAGGAGATAAATATATTAGACGAATCCATATAAATACATACACAAATCCAAACTTTGTGTGTGAGGCTGTTGTTGTTAGTTGTTTTCATTTCCATGGGGATCCCCTGAGACTCCCAGGTTTTAACACACATGGAGCTTATGTCTGCATATGTAAGAAGACGAAAAGGTTAGAAAAAACACAACAGCTGAAGTGATACAGACGGTGGAGAGCCACACTCACTCTGCTGGAGTCCCAAAGATGAATAAAGAGCATCCTTTCATGTATAAGTCATGCGGTATGACACGTAAACACTGGAGGCTATCACTGCAGCTCAAGAGAGCGTGAGAGATGGGCAGTGGAGAATAGAGGAACAAGGAAGAAAGAGCAAAGGCCTCAGAGACAGAGATGTAACCGTGCACATCAAAGCATGTCCCTGTGCTTTTATCCCAAGAGGTCAAGGCATGACTCTGAAAACCAAACAGGTCCCACTGCAATAACTCTAAAAACAGTAGTTAAATCACTGCAGCAAAAACCTTCCTGCAAAAAAGATCTTCTAGCGCCAATATATTACAGAGCTATGTGGACCCAGTATATAATAATAATCCAATATCTCTGTGCCATGAAAAAGAATTGAGTCTATGATTGTAAATGTTTTCCTTGGGGGATAAAGAAGTTAATCAAACTGAAATTGAAAAGGCTCTGGTTTAACAAGGGGTACACATTTGCAGTTTATTTTTTTACCTGAGGTGCTGGAGTGTGATTGCAGAGGGATTACAAGCTTGAGTTTGGTTTGGTGTCTTTGGATACTGATGTCAATATTCCAATACTGACAACAATCAAACCTTGGAAGCAGCAGACCATCAGAAGAAACGCCCCAGTGAGGCCTGCTCTGATTAAATTCTTGCAGCCGAGTAACTGGCTCAAAAAGTTAACTGCGCTATTTAAAAGATAGTTTGAGTTTGTTTTCTCCCTCAAATGAAGTTATTGGAAGGTAAAACAAGCTATCAGAGTGTATATCTCTCTAGCAGTCCTCACCAAAATAAACACCTACAAACTGGACAATTTAATCAAAAAGTAACTAATTCCCAATAGTGTCGGGGTGCAGATGTGCAGTCCGTATGCTGTGTAAGTTGATACTAAAAAACTGTGGTGTCATTATGTATTTTTAGCTGCCAAGTAAATAAAATTTATCCTGCACTGGAATAATAATAGATAACCCTGAGGGAAGACATTATCTTATAATGAATTATTTATTATCATTGTTACCACAACATTGCAATTTTCCTCTGGGACTAATAAAGTATTTTTCTTGAAACCTTTCATTTCATTTGAATGAGCAGGTTTACCCAATAGATAAATAAGAAAAATGCTATACGTAGGAATTTCCTGCAGGGATTGACGATGAAACATACAGATGTGCGACTTTCCTCAAGGTAGAGTGGAAAGCTCATTGGGTTTGAGTGCAGGAGCTACATGTGATCCACAGTAGTTCATGAAAGTCAGACAACATCCCTGTGACTAAAAGGACAACCTACACAGCAATGTGTGGTGGGTGGATGAGACAGGGACGTTTTCCGTCTCTTTTTTTGTTGTCTTTGCTGCTTGGTACCGTTGGTGAAGTTTGCAGGAATGTACTGAACACTCATTTCTAGATGGAGGATGAATCTTTGGGATTATTTACATTGGGTAGTTAAGATTAAGTCACTGTCAAATGTATTTTTGCAGGCAGATTTTCATCCTCCGTATTCCATCACAGGTTTCACAGAGTATAATCTATCATAATTACAGACAAGGAGTGGCCGGGGTCCAAATGACCTCAAGTGTGAGCCAAGGTACGTGCCTTAAATTAAGAATAATGCTCTTCTTTATGGTCATAGGAGTGTTAAATTCAATTTGGTTATACACACACACACTTTATCTATCTATCTATCTATCTATACATCCATCTATCTATAATAGTATTTTATTGATATAATCCTACAGTATGCATTTTTTATGTAAATAGCATCCTTGACTTTTCTTTTTAATGGAGAGCTTTTTACCCTGTAGTGGTAGGGTCCAGGTTAAGATGTATGCCTTCCCTAGGGTGAGGTAGTTGTTTTCTAGTACACTGCTTGTACAGAGACAGACATCACAGTAACATTGAGAGTCTCATGACTCTCTGATATCCTCAATTTTACCGGAGCCATTTTGAAGCTCAAACATGTTTGACATGTAGAGACACGTGAGCAACACAGAGGGAAAATGGGTCACAGCTGAGATGAAAATGTGCTTCCACTACACACTCGAAGGCAGATGAAAGAGCCACGAGTGTCCCTCGGTTGTATTAACATGCCTCTGCACTTTATGACGGCCGATGTACTTGGTGGGCAAACATAACGGGACTCCTCCTTTGGAAAAACAAGATAAGTTGCAAAGTAATTACATTCAGGCAACTGGTACATAAAAGCACACTTCCCTCGCAAAATTCTGGGCGGTTTCCAACAGGTTCAGCCAACTTGTCTGCAATAACAACAATCCATCTGACAGGAAATAAAATCTCACCAGGAAAATTCAATGGAGGCGGGTAAAAAGCAGGTTTGGAAGAAAGAAAGAAAGAAAGAAAGAAGAATAGATGGAGCAGAACCCCTGAAAATAATATGTTGGCTCAAAAGGCTCCACTCATGCTGTTAAATCACACATACACACACCAAGGAGAGGCACATGTGGATTATGTGTCATGAAATATTCATATTGAGGTTAATTGTGTCTAAGGTTATTGCTTTTAACATTAGAGTACCACATTTTGGGTGACTCACTCCTTATGATTAAGTTTTAATGTACATGTCTGCTGAGCGTCATTGTGGAAACTGGGGCACATAGATTCCTCTCAGACGCACATAAAGTCCATAAGAGACACAGAACGAGGATAATATCTCTGCTGTCTCAAGATGGGGGGTTTTCCATTCACCATGATTGCATGTGGATGATTGAAAGAAGGCAGGCATGTAGCGACACGCTGATTGTGTCTGCAATCGCTGAAGCTTTAACTGCGCTGCTCTCCCGATACGTTAATCCAGTTTATCCCTTTGAGGCAAAAAAACAGCGAGCATGCCCATAGTCAATCTCTTGATTGTTCAGTGACCTTGAGCAAGCAAATAATAAGATTGCTCGGTTAGCGTTGGCCATCGCACGGCAGAGCTGCGTCAACGAGATGGGCACCTGAAGGAAAAAAACGACTCTCATTAAAACTAAAACCTGCTGATGAAACCAGAGAGCAGGAGCTCGAGTGGCTTTGTCATCCAGAGGCACGGTGGACGTAAAGAAGTGAAAAACCAGCAGAAAAGTTACAGTTTGTCATAAAAATTTACTACATTTTTCCTTTGCAAGTTGCCATTTCTTGCCATGTTTGTGACATTCGGTCAATCCATCACTTTGGTGCAGACAGAGAGAAATCAATACATGATTTAATGGATTACTATGAATTTTCACAGCAGACCCTCAGCGTCCACAGAGAATGAATCCCCCAGATTTCTGTTTAATCTTCGAGCTCCACACATAGGGTGACATTTTTGATGCTCAGGTAATGCTTTTTACTTTTCTCTTTTTTTTCCACGGACTGCATTCATGCGCTTGCATTTACAATGAGGGAACATCTGCATATTATACAGGAGCAAAGGACACAGATTAATGGGTAAATTGGGTGTTTTAGCTAGCACACTGCAATGAAACACTTTGGTTTAAATGTAATATGCAGAAAAGAGGAAGTGTTCTCAATAAGAGAAAAACCTTGGTATATATCATTATAGCTTTCTTTTCAAGGTCAGAATACCAGAGAGGGAATAAATGTGTCAAATAGAGGGAAAAAACTCATACAAATCAAAAAGATTTCCTTCATCAATGATTTATTCAGTCAAAAGAAAGAAAAGCTCTTGGCAGAAGTAATAACCCTGTGAAGAGTAGAAAAATTGAGGAACCATCTGCGTGAAGGACTTGCCAATGGTGTTTTAGCTCTGCAGAGGGACGTTCTGCCCACAAACAGGAATGCCAATACAAATTGAGAGAGAGAGGCTTAAATGTGTTACTGGCATGGCATAGATGGGAGCACTAAAAGCCGGGCTACTGAAAGAGTTTCACTTCTTCAGTTACCACCCTGTAACATTTGGCAGTTTGATATTTGACTTTAACTCTCAAGGCACATTTGCTAACTGCAATGCTGCTGAGGATAATTACTCTCCAATTAGCCTACAGCTTTAGTCATTCTGTCATCATTTCAAGCTTCACCAGGCCTCTGTTTCCTTGCTGCAGCCATTCTGATGCCGCTGTGGGGGGGGTGGAATTTCTTTCAACCCGGCTACAACCTTGTGGAGACCGGGCTTTGTAAACATTCGAACAGCTTTGATTTTGTAATGAAAAGCACATGAAAATAAAGCTTTCATGAAAATGCTGAGTAAAAAATTTGCTTACTAAACTAACTAAATAACGCCAACATAGGGGACTATTTGGAAGCTGTGTCAGCTCGCCCTTCCTGTTTACATGTGTAAATATGGTCAGCCGTTTCAAATATTGTCAAATTTCACTGCCCACGTACTCCCATGTGTACGTCATGTTGGCATTGTTTCAGTCGTAACACACAACAGCAATCATGGCGATGGTGAGGGATAAAACATGTTCTAAGAAAAAAACAGAAATGGGTAGCGCAGTAGATGGCTGCAGTCTGTGCCGCCATTAATTACATCACAACATCTTCCTCACATCAAATATGATGGTATTAAAGGGTTAAACGATTCGCTAGATTGTCTCCAGATTTCATGTATTTTTTGTAACAAGATGATGTTTTTGGTTTCAGGGAGAAAAAACAAACTTTGATGACATTATCATTGTCGAAAATCTCTAATTGATTTCAGCTTTTTCATCTCTGTCATGTGAATTGGAGTGAATCAATAAGAGAATGCTGCATCGTGGAAGAAAAGTCTTGTTTGCTGCATTATGTTCATCAAAGCAGGCTGGGACTTATTTTATGGGCAAACTTTAGAGATGGAATAACTCAGGCTTCAATCTTTTGCTGGCAGCCAAAAAAATAAAATCCAAATGGCAGAGATAACCAGTGAAGACATCAGGCCATCCCTCTCAGTCATCTGACATTTTCAGCTTGCTACAATCGGATTCCCTTTCACTGAAAAGCCACTTTGTCTGGTAAAGGGAAACCCTTTTACCTTCTCTAATTTCTAATCATGCGAAACCATCTCTATTAAGCTGAGATAACATGAATTAAAATTTTATCACATAAAATTAAGTGTGATCATCTTAAGATAATGAGACAATTAGCTCCTGATGCTGCGATATTGATATTAGATCATCTTTTCAAGCACGGCTGTTCTGATATTCTATCATTTCTTGTCCAACATCATTGGTTCCTTCTTGATTTACTGGGAAGGACTCACAGACAGCTGCCAAGTTTCTCCCCTTTATAACAGATCCAGGTGGCCATTAGAGCAGGTATTTTCTTTAGTGGGATTAAACAGAGCAAACTACTGATGATTTAAGTTGGGTTTACCTTCAGGCGAGAGGGTGATGACCTTATTCAGCCTCTGACTGCAGCCTCTCACATCACAAGGAATCAGTAGTGGTGGTTTGGGCATCTGGTCAGAAAGTCATCCTGATGTCTGCATAGGGAAGTGTTTTGGACATGTGCTACCAGGAGGAGGCCTCTGGACTCGCTGACAGGATATCAGCTTGTTGATGAACCCTTTTGTGTCTTTCCAGTAGAGCTGGTGCACTGGAAGAAAGAAGTCTGTTTTCCAAGTCCTACAGAAGCAACAGAAAATAGACAAATAGTTGGATTGGTGGCTTTTTGTTGCCCACAACTGGGAAATTGCATCCCCTTCACCAGCTTTAAGCATTTTCCAACCTCTCAAACGTTGTACATGTGCTTCCACCGAAAGGATAGACCTGTCTTGTATCAGGTTGCTTGATGTATAAATCTCATGCCTCTGCATGTCGCACACATTTTGACACTTTAATCTGATGCAGTGGAAGCAAGGATTTCCCCTCCGGCTATTTTGGCTCCTCCATCCTCTTCTTTTCTCTCTTTCACAATACTGCTGGAAGGAGTAAAGATGCAAGGAAGCAACACAAATAATGGGAGCAAGGAGACTCGTAGCATGGTGAAAAGTCTTTTGTTGTTTTGATTAAGATCCCCCTCGTCGGCAGAAATGATGTGTGGTACCCAGTGCTTTAATAATCCACACTAACGTTGAATAACTTGAGCACACATGAGTGTGTGTGGATTTATGAACATGTTTACCATCAGACAAGAGCGATGGTGATTAAAATACTTTACACTGCATTGGTGCTGTATGGGTGTCTGAGCTGATGCAGCCAGTTTATCTGATTGGGTGCAGCACCGTGTAGCCACTGATGCCCCAGATGCATACCTAATGTGCATGTTCCTCAATCTGTCTAAAAATACTTTCCACTAAGATAGTTTTATGTCAGAATGTCAATTTTTCACAAAAATGACAAATCTCACCCAATAAACTTGTTCATATTTAAAGATGAATGAATGAAATGAATGAATGAAAATAAGCTTCTATACAAGTTCTTTTTACAGCTTTTAAACTTTGGTATTGATACTTTATATTGCAATTATTCTTCACACACACACCTCATCTTGCTTTTGTCAGTGTAACATTGCAGCGTGCTGCATATTTTGGCAACTCAATAATTGATTCAACATCCAGCGGGGAGCCAGGCAGTTAAAACTGTAACCGCTTCTATGTTTCTTGTAACAGGTTTCTCCAGCTGAGCTAATCCTTTATAAAGCCAGATCAGAAAATTGGGATCAGTGGAGATAAAAAGTCTGGGTTTATTCTGATTAAGGAGTAAAACAACATTTAGGGTTGAGCCGTTTGCATCATCTTTAACTGCATCCAACTGACATAATATCACAGTGGAGACACAATGGAAACATTGACAGTGTTTTGTATACTATGATATTAATGTTGGAACTGATTTAGCTCGTTTCAAGGTTCATGATTGTCAGCAAAAGCAAGGTACATCTCATTTTACTCTTAATATTTTACATATCAGAATATAAATTTTAAATGAGGTATATTCAGAATTATATTATCAACAGAAAAAGACCATTATATTGTTTAGTTATCTAATAGCAAATAAATCAAAATGCAGAGGCAGAGGGTGAAAACTCCATGATTTAACAGCTTGTGGAATTATCTTCAGGCTTAATAATTTATATTTTCCTACCTGACTTTCATTGTAGAGGAATTTTATCTCACTTTCTCTCCATAAACAGTATAGAGGCGTTTATGTTCTTATGGTCCCACCACAGCAGTTAAGTCAGGTTGAGGTCTGGACCTGACCTGGATTATTGCAACACAATGACTCTTTCATTTTGAATTCTGTTAGTTGGGTTCATCACAATGTTCAATGGCAAAGTTTTAGCTGTAGATTAATGGCCTCGTGTTGTCTGTAGAAAACTCTGATGTACAGAGCAGTAAATGGCTGACACAATGACTGCAAGGTGTCCAGTTCCACCCTAGACAATCAGCCTTCCTCCACCGTGCTTTCCAGCTGGTACAGTTGGACATCTTGAAGGTTCACTAAGATGGAACTTTGCAAACCCAAGTCATGTTTCCATGTTCTTTTTAGAGCAAGGCTTTTCTCCAATACACCCTTACCCCCATACTTATACTATTTGCACATGTTAACTGAGGTAGGAAGAGTCTGAGATAGCTCCTGGGTGTTCTGCAGTTTCTCTGAACGTTGTGGCCTTGTTGGGATGTCCATTCCTGGGAAGATTTCCACCTGTGAACAATCTTTCCAACTGTAGAATATCATACTCCATGTCATTTGGAAATTGCCTTGTGAGCCTTAAAAATTGATGGCTTTGCAAAAATGTTTGCTAATGTCTTTCCTCCTTGGCATTGTGATGAAACACACCTGGATGCTCCAGATTAACAAAGTGTTAAAACTTCTTTTATAGAGGATCTCACACTGATGATGACCAGTTCATCTGAGGCATCGGGCAGCTTTATCTGAATATCTGATGAAGAAGTGAGGGGTGTAGCTGGTTATATTTCTGCTCCACTGCTCTGGTTTTGTTAAATAAAAAGTGATATGGTAAGATTTGCCTGAGGTTGTGTTTACCCAATTCTAAGACCTTTTTTTTATATCTGTGATTTGTAAAACATTCCATTTGAAGAGGAATGTACTTTCTCCTTTACATGCCTGTAAACTGAATAATACCCAAGTCCCGGTGGAAAGGTCTTTCTGCAGAGGAAATGAGTTATGTTTAAGCTCAACCCACGCATTGATATGCATGAATTCCAACTCGCCAGGTATAGAAAACCATGTTGGTAAAGAAATTGAGGGGGAAAGAAATAGGTCTCTCATATGCCATTTTAAAGTGAAAACAGGGGCATTAGATGCAAATACAAGATAGACGGGTGAAGGTGGATGTGACATGTTTTAGCTGGGCAGAATTTTTCTTTTTAGAATTAGAGATAGAGTGGCTGTGTAGTCCTGTCAGGGGGGGAGAGGTCATTGCGATACTGGGAACACAGGGAGAAGAGAGCAGGGTTTTTGAATTCAATATGAGGGGCTGCAGACTGAGTGAGAAGGGGATGAAATGGAAGAATTGAGTGTAGATTAAAATAAGGCTGGCTGCTGCCTTCCATGTGAGCTGTAGAGGCTGAAGAAAGGTCGGTTGGGAGCACAGCCAGGAGAGAGTTGTAGTGGTACAGACAAGCTGACTGAAATTTAGATAGCAGAGGAAGAGGAAATAGTTACGGCTGAGTAGTATGCATGCTCTCTCCGAGACTATCTGACAGAATGGAGTTGCAAGTGGGGAAAAAAGGGATTTGCGGGGGGAAAAAATCTGTTGGAATTGAGGAAGATGGCAGGCGTCCAGCTGCAAATGTCAGCAGAGGTGAAAGTTGGAAAATGTATGTCCGTGGGAGAAGAGTTTCATGTTGTCAGCATTACCCATGGTACAGTATCTGACAGCAAAACTGAGGATAACCGGAGCAGCAGTGGAACTGCAGCCCGAGGGATGGAAGTGACAGCAGAGACTCGGTGAGTACGGAAATGTTTATCGGTTGGGATGTGAATCCCAATAAGTCTTTGGTGAATTGAAATGTCAGGAGCCTTCACATGTTTCAAAGAAATAAAAACGACTGTGTTGAGGTCACTTTCTTTTAGAAAAAAGATGTTTTTTTCTTTTTCCATGACATTTATTTCCATAATCCCAGTAATCTGGAGGTTTGGATCTAAAAAGTTTGCACTTATGATAATATATCTGCACAGATTAAAACATTTAAAATTATAACACTATTCTTTCACACCCAAAACTGCCCACTGCTTCTGTTTTGCATCTTTTCTTTTAAATCTCAGTCATAGATATGCAAAAGGCAGCTAATGTTTTGCAGTGTTTCGTAATTTTTTTGTGAGATTCAAATGAACATACAATGATTTGTCTTTGGCAGAAACTGCTGTAACCTGGAAAAAAAGATTGTGGTGCTTTTTATATGGAGTACCTGCTTTTAAGAGGAAAATAATGTTTGGAGTGTATCATTGATATGTAACGCACGTCATCTGCAAGACACAGACATCACTGAGTTTCCTCTCCAGTGATTCTCTGCCAGGCCTCTGCTGCAGCCATCTTCAAATACTCTTTGTTTCTGGGGTTTATTCAAACTGCTGGACTCAAACTACTGCGTCCATGGACGATTTTTAGCCTTTAGCTTTTCTTGTTAACTACCAGCTACCAGCAGATACAATAACCCTGAAGGTAAATTTGTCCTTCCTTGTGGCAGATTCACAAGCTGTTACACATGCATATTTCATAGACGAGGTGGAATGCTTTGGATACTGAGCAGCTTCTTCACTCCTCCATACTTCTCCATATTGTTCCTGATAAAAATGGATTTTCCACAAAAACATTCAGGACTTTTGCAACCTATCTAAGTAACTCTGGCAAAGTCTTCCCACCTTGTTACATTCAGTTTTGTTGTGTTTTCATCTGGCTGTGCTGCTGAATACATATGTTCAGAGAGTCTTGATCTAAATTCTGATTATTAGTTTAAATTTATGCTTTTTCACATGTTTATAACACTTTCTGCACAATTGGAAAAATCTAAATCCCAGTAAAGGGGTGGCCAAGCATCATCTAAATTGGGGTGGCCCAGAAACTGATGTCAAATTATGGTTTTCGTTGCACATAGCTGTGGGTTATGTTACCACATGTGACTGGGACGCATAAGGAAATTTCTATAACCCTTATCTGATCAAATTAAATCAAAAGCAGTTTCCAGTGCTAAGCTTTTTGAAATGCTAAAAAAACTAATGAGAAATTAACCTTTAGAGTAGATATAATAACTAAAGCTGAGCATTGCTTAGTTCAGTTTTAGTTAGATGTAGTTTCGCTTATGATTTGGGCCAAATGCTTGTTTGGATAAACAGTTTTGAAATGCTTTTATTTAGTCCTAAGACAAACATATACTTCACCTTAATCACACATACATGTGGATTACGCATTTTTTTTAAGTGTTGTTAGTGTGCGTCCTTAGAAATTAATGTAACATATTTACAAGCTGCAATATGTGAGTAAGTGAGTAACTGGGCAGTTGGGTTGACAGCTGTAAAAATAAAGGGAAGGGATATGGTGTTTTTTTTTTAAGGCATCCCCCACTATTGGTTATTTACACCTTACAAATTTAGTCAATAAATTTAGTTAGTAAATATCTGTTCTTAAATGTGTCCCCTTGCGGAAGCCTCTGGTAACAAGCGTAGCACACAACCACTCATGTGAAGAAGCTGGTTACACGTGCGTAAATGAGGTTAATTGGCAAGAATATTTTTGGCCTTAGTGTTTTCTCACAGCAAATCCACAAGAGATCTATGAGATCTACATATAAACATAATGCTTCCTAAGTTCCTGAGTTTTTATTCCCCTGTATTTTATTTATTTTCTTTTTTTTTATGCAATTCTTTTGTGTTTTAATCTTGGAGCTGATTTGTCGGTGGAGTGGTCTTGGAGTGGGGGGTTGTAATATAATGTTTTAATGTTTCTTTTAATTTTTCAAACTGCATTTTTTTAGACTTTATCTACAAATTCATTTGACATTTGGTTAATTTGAGAAGCAATATAAAAATAAAGTGTGTGATTTATTGATTAAATGAGAGATTCTTCCAAATAAATCACAAAAGCTTTATAAAAAAATATGTTACTATAATTACGCTGATGACACACAGATCTACATTACCATCACACCAGGAGACTATAGTTCGATCCAATCGCTGATCAGATGCATTGATCAGATTAAAGACTGGATGTGTCACAACTTTCTTCAGCTTAA
>JAVQJG010115142.1:0-14819 GCA_036024015.1 Craterocephalus amniculus | reverse complement strand
TGGCAGATGGCAGATGGCCAAATGACAGCCCTGACGAAAGTTCATCCAGCTCTTTTATAGGCTCCTCCCAGGAAGTAATTAATGGAGCTTCCTGGTTTCCAAAGGGAGGAGCACCTGGACACAAAACACAGCACATTATCATACGTTCACGTAACATCTGTTCATTCATTTGACAGGGATATGTGCAAAAAACATTAAAAAGATGCTTTTTACCAGATTTAGCCAAGCTAATTTCCATCTGCAATCCCCGAACAGATGAGACAAAATAGTCTTAACTACACTCAATATCTACATATAAAGTATAATCTCTAAAGCCAAATACTCATACATGACGAAACTCCATAATTTCAATTACATGTCGCTACAGTTAGTGTCCAGACATTTACAAACCCTGAATCAGCATAAAAAAAACATACAGTAAAACCACAATCAATGTGCACATATACGGTTAGATATATATGGTTAGACACTTCTGGTTTACAAATAACACTGTTGAATTTATGAGAGAACTCCTTCAGGTCGGCGACCTGTCTGTTTATTCCATTCCTTAATGCCTCTGTATGAAATGGCTCTCCGAGCAAAGGCTGTGCTACGTTTAGGTACGTCTAAGACCTCCATGCTGAATCAAAAACAGAACATGCTAAAGACAGCATCAGCCGGCCTTCTACAAAACTAAGCAGATCAGAAAGCAAAAAAGTAACTTGTTAATGAATTTAAATGTATATTTTATTTTTCACATTTTTTTTTCCAAAAAATCCTGACATGATAATCATACATGTTTTGATCCTTTTTTAGTAGGTTTTGTAATTTCCTTTCAGTCGCACATCTCAGGTCAGTGACTCACAATCCAAACGTGTGACATAACATTCTGCAGGAAAATTTTAATCGACAATTGTTTAACATCATTTCTCAAACGGAAATTTTTTTCCACCTTCCACATATGGTGGGAGAATGAATCGGTGATGGTGATCTTGTTGCCCATTTTGAAACTGATGATAGTAATTTTGTGGTGTCAGGTTGAAGATACAGGAGACCTCTATATTACAGTTTTTCAGCTTCTTTCAAGCAAGAAACAATGTTTAAAAAAAAAAAATCATGATTGCAACTCACAGTGATCGATCGGGATCAGCTTTATTGATAAAGCATTTGACCGCATACAAGGACTGTGACTATGTTAGTGCATTGGAGGAATAAAAAGACATTTTACTTTTAGTTCAGGTACCAGTAAAGGCGCAAAAATGTTTAATTTAATGTTCTAGTTCACTAGAAATCTTAGTTATAAATGGGATTGACCTAACTTTTGTTTACTTCTTGTAACTCATCTCTTAGATCGTGGAAGTTCTATGAGTGTAGTCCAAGAACGTAGTGTGTTTCCAAAAGCTGTGGCCAGAGGGGACACTCTCTTCTGCATGCAACCGATACAGCACAGAAGTTATGTCACTGCATACTGGGTGAATGGAAAGACTTGAGGCTATTATGTGTTGAGCCTACATGGGCTACTCTGTGAGAGACCACATTATTTCAATTCTTAAATCCTCACTCTGGCTTCCAGTTAAATATAGAATTAAATTTAAGGCCCTATTCATGGCTTGTAAGTCTCTGAATGGTCTTGGCCAGTAATACGCACGTCTTTGATACCAGTCAGCTTGTAGTGTCCAGAGTTCAAACTACACATGGTGAAGTGGCTTTAAGCCATCATGCTGCCCACTGCTGGAATTAGCAACTCAATATTACCTTGTTTTATTGATTTAGAATAAGGAACATTTTATCCAGTTGTACTTTTATTTATTGTATTTTTTTTCTCAACAATATTAATTTAATAAATATTTAAAATGCGGTTGTAGAGATTCTAATGCAATAAGAAATACAATTTTAGATTTCTTCCTTTTCCACTAATGTTTTGTTTTCATTATATTCCTTTTGCATTAAAATAATTATATTCAGAATGAACTTATCATTTATTTATATATTAGGTCGATATGCTTATTTATTGCAACAGTTTCCCTTTGGAAACTCTGACTTCCTCCTATCGTCTGAATGCATGCCTGCATAGATTAATTAGTGATTCTAAACTGAACACAGGCATGAAAGTGTGAACGTGCATTGCTGTTTGTCTCCGTTGTCTTGTGTTGGTCCTGTGACGGACAGATGACCTATCCAGGCTGTACCCTGCCTCTCACCTGATGGCAGCTGGGATAAGCAGCAACCTCTTTGTGACCCTGACTTGGATTAAACAGGTTTAGAAAAGTTATGTCTTGTCATGTTCAAACGGATTAATAGGATTAATTTAGTAATATTTTTTGAATTTGCCATTTTTATTTAAACAACACTGTATGGAAACTAATGAGATTAATCACTACAGTCTTAAAAACTAAAGTAATAAATATAACTGCATCTCTGTATATAATATAAAAGGAGATATTAGCATTACATTATTCTCAAATTCAAATCACTAAAACTGAATTGGTGCCCATGTATATCTTTATTTGGTAAATACATTTGTTGCTTTACAAGTTATTCACTGTTGCCATAAGGCTCACTCTTAATTGGCCACAATGTAACATGTTGTACTGCTGTAGTATTTCCATTGCACAGTTGTCGGGGAAAATGTCCTACTGCCCTGTGGATACCAGGAGGTGTGGCTGTAACATTAGAGTGCTGAAGAGATTAAAAGGTGTGACAGGCACGTGGTTCATAGGGTGGAGAAATGACTTAGTATGGACTTGTCAACAAAACGTCAGCTGAGGGGGAACCGGCTCCTGCCACCAGAGACGCTTCCCCCCGTAGATCTGAAGCACATAGATATATACATGGAACATGCACTTGTTCAGTGGTATCTACACACATAAAGCTTAACTTTAACAAAAGCAAATACTGTTTAGAAGGCTAACATTTGTCTAATATTTTTTGATAAGCCTTGATTTAACATTTATTGGTTTGCTTACTATTTTGGTAAAGTATGTTTTTCAGTTTTTATCACACAACCTTAGTAAGATTAGTAGAACCTGCCTCAGCTTTTCTGAGGTTTAAAGCTAATATTGAATATGTTTTGCCATACTTTCCAACTTTCAATGTTTTAACTTAAAGTGACATTGTAACTATTTCTTTGAATTTTTTTTCCTTTTTGTTCTTTGCTCTGTATCATTACTTTTTCTTTTCCATAGCAGGTGTATGAATTTGGTTGAGTTGGATTGAACTGGATAATAATAAACTGGTATGTAATGAGATTACAGTAAACAGGATTGTAATTTGATTAAGCAAACCGGGTTATTCTCTGTTTAAAATGACTTGAGATAACATACTGTATGTTGTGAACTGGTTCAATGTAGCTAAATTAAATTGAATTGGAAGAAGAGAGTTAACTAAAGAAAATTGGACTCGGGACTTAAAATCTATGTCACACCAGTACCCTGGCCTGGACAGATTTAATTAGCACAAAATAATGCATATGCAAAACACACTTCTTAGGTAAAATGCTCCTGTAATAATTTTGGGTCCAGTTCAGACACTAACCTTCAAACTCTGATAAAATACTAATCTCAAACTTACCTTGCGTATTTGAGCTCTATGCAATATGTCATTCTGTTCAAAACAGTAATATTATATCATCTGACCTTCTGCACATTTGTGTCAGAAGCTTTATTTGTCTAGTCTTGTGATGAGAGTAGGACTACTGGCTCTGCTTGATACAGCTCTGTGACTCCACGTTGCTTCTCTGTGAGCAGGCGTCAGTCCCCCTCCATAACAGGCCATGGAGATTCTGACGCCAGAGGCCAGCACTCCTTTTGAGCACCTGACCCTTCACGTCATGCTTCGCTCCCAATATGAAAAGCGTGTGATGGTTTTCCGTATGAGACAGTGTGCATGGACAGCAAACTTGGACTTTATATCTTCCATGGATGATATTTTCTCAGTTTAATTCACAGCAGGACTGATTGTTTGCAGCTCCTTTCCTAATATTATATGGAGGTAAGACAGTATTGACTTATTCTTTATTCTTTATGCGCATTTTGAAATAGGCTGTAATGTTATTATGCTCTACAACTTATATGTGAAACTTAACTAAGTAGATTTTTCTCATCACTTAGGTTGCCTTTTCCCCAATTTAATGTAGTCCTCAGTTCATTGTGAAAACTGGTCAGTACATTGTTATTAGCATGTTTTTATTTTGTCGGTGTACATAAAGTATGAGTAGTTCTGTAAATGTAAAAAGAAATTCAAGACCATGGAAAATACTATGAGCACTAAGACTAATGGATTGATTTATTGATTGGTTGATTGATTTACTCACTCACTTAATACCTCATATTTGAGTGGACAATGACATGCTTGCCACTGTATTGCTATCTATCTATGTATCGATCTATGTATTGATCTATCTATAGATAGTGATAGAGGTAGTGCAAGCTGCCATCCTCCATGCCAGGGCTAAGTGACACAGCAGCAGCTAGTTGTTATGACTTTACTTAGATGCCACTTGCTGTTATGGACTGCTTGGGCAGCCAAGACAGTGGATGTTAGCTACCTTTAGCAAGGGATGATTGATATCAAAATTATTCCAGTGTATACGATGCTATTAGGTTATGTTGCATTTTCATTGATTCCAATACTGATACCAATACTAACGTTACCCTTTAAACGAATCTCGACTGTAAAGTGTACATTTATATCTTTATTGCAATGCAACGGTAATATGAAATATAAATAAAACTCAAGAACACAGGTGATGTTCACCTTTGTATTATGGAATTGATTCTGGATTGAATACAAGCTAAAGCTTGCAATTTGCAGACTGGTACAGTATGTTGCCTGAAAAGATGCTGTTTGGTATGAATCATTTCTTTGTTTATAAGCTGCAGTTACTTGCAGAGTGTGTACTTTTATTAGTTTCAAACACTCAATCCCTAGTCAGCTGGCCTTTCCGAATCTGATGATAAAGAAATTTTGCCTGTTTCAGATAGTTGGCAGCTGTGATTTCAACATGACGTTGCTCTGAAAATCCTGTTTTTGTTGAAAATCATTCTCTCTGTTTGATTATTCTCCAGATGACGCCGTGTGCACAAGAAGTTAGTCGCCACGCAGCATCACTGTTGGCATGTCTGAATCGTCAGAGAGAACAAGCTCAGTTCTGTGACTGTGTACTTAAACATAAGCAGAACTCCGGCCAGCTCTATCCTGCACACAGGTAAGCATCAGAAACTGTTTTTACCACTTGCAAATAAACACCCCAGCATGTACACTTTAGCAAAATATTTATAATCATCGGATAAACTGATGTAGTGTATGACTCATGATAAATACCTCATCATAACACATGTTGGCCTTTTCCAGGTGTCTTCTGGCAGCTTCAAGTCCAGTGTTAGCATCAATCCTGCCCTCTACTGGTGCCCTGGTGGAACTGCAGGATCCATGTTTGTCTGACTCCGTATTAGCCCTTCTTTTGGACTACATTTACACCGGGGCTTTGCCTTACACTCATACCCAGCAGCAATATTACAGACTGCTTACTGCTGCCTGCCATCTGCAGATGAAGGAACTGCAGGAGGCTCTGATGGTAGCTTGGCAACACACTGAGATGAATGATGTGGATGATGCTTCAGCTGGAACTGGAATTCATCCTTACAACAGCATTAATAACAGCTATTTGAAGGCCTTCAGAGATCCTCCATCATCACCTGTTACAGATGTTTTTGAAAGATTGGAAGAAACGACTAACCTGTGTTCAACAAGAGCAACAACACGTGATGAAACTTCAATGAGCTCTGCTAACCTGGATTCCAGTGTGAAAGCTGGAGAAAAATGGACAAGTAAAAACATGACGAACCACGGGAGAAGAACTAATGCAAGCACACTAGAAAGCAGTGATAATATGAATGCAAGTGAATACAGACACGTCCCTTATTCGACAGAGCAGGATTTGCTGCAAGATACTAGTGATACTGCAGAGGTGCATGATGTATCTGAAGTACACAAAGAAGTGCATGTGGATCAGTATCATTCTGGCGGCTTTGTAAAGCCGGAGATCTGGCAGAGGAATGCAGGGGAAGAGCTTTTAGTAACATCTGAGGGCAAGAAGACGTCATTCTCTTCCACACTGCAACATCAGTGTTGTGGGGCAGTTCCTGTCATCTGTCACGGCAGCAGAGCTGCTGTCCACCAGCCGGCAGAAGAAAGTGCAGCGCCTTCTTACCACCCAGCATTTCAGTCAGTCAGCTCCAGCAGATCGCCCGTCTCACGCTCCGTCAGCTCAGATAACGACAACACTCTGCACTGCATGACCACTAACCAAAAGGAACGATTTGGATCACAGAATCTGGACCTCGGACACAATGAAAAGTACATTGTATGTATGACTCGTCTTCAGCTGAATCAGGATTATAACAATGGCAACAGAAACAACTTAATAATCAACAATAACAAACTTACAGCCAGCTGCTCATCTCCCATTACAAACCATAATGATCAGCCTGCTCATTGTGACTCATTTCACAGTAACATAAAACATCTGACAGAGGATGTGGCAGTACAGAATAAGGACTGGAGCAGGGACGATTTCCACTCTAGAAGTCAGTGCTTTGATTGTTTTTTTGAATGCCGCAGTGCCTCCTTAGGAAAAGCAGAAGAACATTCACAAGACTGGAGGGCAGCAGATCCACTTCCTCTAGAGGATACCCACTCAGGAAGTGAATCTCATTGTAATGACATGTGTCTTGAGGTGGAAGCAAAAGAGGAACATAGCTACTGTAGCAGTTGCCCGACTGAAATGGGTGTACAGGGAAACCTCTGTGGACCTGACACAAGTTGGTACCCAAATATGTGTACATCTGAACAAAGCAGAAAAGATGCTAGCTTCAGTGAACATGAGCACGGGTCAGACAGCAGACATACAGCTTTTGAGCACAAACACTCTCAGCCTGGCCGCTCTCATCTTTCAGTTGAGTTGGGTGATGGGGTCAAGGCTGACTCTTTTGGCCCCCAAGAGATAACCTTTCTCAAAGAATATACAGAACAGGTTCTCTTGGTGGACACGAATATCAAACCTGCCGCTGCCAAACATAGATCTGACATGGAGGACAAAGGCATTAAAAGTGACAGAGGTGAGTCTGCTATCAGGAATCCTGATGAAGCACAAAGCAACGAGGGACCATCTGTGACTTGGACTGAGAAGAAAAAGATCAGAAAAAGGTCTAAATTTGAGGTTGAGGACTTTGATGAGACTAAAAAACATACAAAAGTCCATAGAAAGTCTCTACACAAAGACCAAAGCAGGCCGGTAACTAAGAATAGACAAAAAACTGTGGCTGTGGAGGTTTCCAACCCCAACGAGGGTGAGAGCAAGATCACTCCCGGGCCAGTTTGTTCAACTCTGTGTGAACCAGAATCCGTTCAAGCCTTCGTGCCATCCACTTTGTCCGCCTGCATACCTTCTACCCTTTCAGATTGCACGCCGAAAGATAGGTCATCTCATCTGTCATCTCCTACTCACCAGCCTTTCCAGTGCTCTCTGTGTGATCGTTCCTTTAGCCAGCGAGGTTCTCTGAACAGGCATGTGCGCAGCCACCTCGGCGTACGGCCTTTCCCCTGCCCCTGCTGCCCTATGACATTCTCACGCCAGTACCGTGTCACAGAGCACATGCGAGTTCATCAGCGTTGTGCTCTTGGGAACGACTTCCACAAGTCCAATAACTCTTCAGTCAGAGACGAGAATAGACCACATAGCTGAAGGTTTTAACTAAAATCAGTAATACTGTATATCATAGTGCCTCGTTTGTGGATGCAGCTCCTTCTTATGTTAAACATAGAATATCATCGGTGAGCCTTGCTACTGATTTTAGACATTTTTTCCTTTGATTTAAAATTTTAAAGGTGTAGCTGTAATAGACGAACAGCAGATTTTCTGCTTCTTGTGGCCTAGATTTCTTATCATAAGTTGGTGCAAGTTTAGATCAGATAAATAGATAAATGCCTTACTAATTTATGTTTACTACACAAACAGCTACTGGCAGCTATTTCCGGTGATAAAGAAAAGACTAACATTTTTAAATGTACCTTTAACCATGCACATAGAACAGATACTGTGGATGTCAGTCAACATGAACTCATAAGATCTATAATAGCAGTAAAACCTTGTATTTCCTTCCAAAAACATGTTTAGACCACGACCAGCATGAAAAATAATTTTCCATTAAAAGTGATCAGCTTACAAGGTGATGGATAATGGAAAAATACAATCATTACAGGATTTATTTTTGACAATAGCCATAAAATAAGTTAGAAAAAGGTGCAGTGTGGTTTCATTCATTCTCTCCTTAGACATTTATTTAACTGTAGATTGTAAACCCAAGCAGATGTGGTATAATATGATAATGTCCAACATAATTTTTTTTGTTATGTTCATTTTTTCATTAATCTGCATAAAGATACACCTTGTTTATTTTAAAGGTTGATCTTATTTGTTTTAACGTGGAGTTGTTAACTTATCTCTTGTTGTCTTTACATTCTGTGTCTCCATTCCATTCATTATTGTAGTGTGTCTGTATTCAGTTGATGTTACTACAGTACTTTGAGTATCAGTGCTTGTGCTTCAAACATTAGCTGAAGTTCATGTTCGGTCAATGTGACATTTTCACATTTTAAAGCTCCCGCTGTGTTGCCCGAATTAATGCCCCAAAATTAACTTGTAATTGTTAATGTTACATTTTACCCTTTGGTAAAGTACTAATAAATAACTCAACAAATGAGCTGTCATTACTGCAGCGATACAAATGAAAAGGGTTTATTACATACATCAAGCTTGCAGTGCTTCCAGTTTTTTCAGAAATCTGTTAACATAAAGGTAAATTGTTAGGCAGTAGTGTCAGTATTATCAGTCTGCATTACTAAATGTAAATTTAACATCTGTTTAGATGTAATTACAGAGATTTTAGCTGTGAGTGAGTCATCTGGGACCAAATCCATTAAGTCTTCAAAATGAAATAGAGATGGCTGATGCTAAACAAATCCAAGAAAGATTTCAACTTGTAAGCCACGATTGACAAGTAAATGATCTTTAGAGTAATAATGCAGGAAAAACTGTAAACAGAACAACAAGGTTTTCTTATACGATCCTGATTTGTGTTTACTCTCTGTAAAGCAATTCTCCCCTTATCTCAGTTTGACCATTCCTCTGATGAATATACCTGGTTCAGATGTAGTGCAAACATCATGTGGGGGTAGAAAAGCCAACACTGCAGCTTATTCATCAAGTTCCTGTGCTGTGGGGAAAGTTCAATGTTCTGTTGATTCTGACAAAAGCCAAAGAAGGTATAGAGCTAATGTTACCGGGGGAAAGAAGTGATCACAGAACCACCACATGACTGTACACACTATTGGAAAGTGCACTGAATTGTATAAAAAACCACAACTTGCTAATTAGGGTGGTTCCTATTTCAAATCAAGTATAGTCTGATTCCCACAATGAGAGGTACACAAATATCTTTAACCGCTTGATGTTTCTTGATTCTGATCGATTGATCACACATCAGATCTTCCTCTTGCACTTGCTATTCAGCTGGTGTTGTAGTCATCGTTGTAGTCATGACAACCATGGCCTAAAGAGAGGAGAAAGAACACATATGTTAATTGGTCCTCATGTTGCAGCTTCAACGTCCTTTCAGTGAGACGTGCTTTGTCTCTGACTAGTCTTCTTACCTGACTTCTTGTGGAGCGGAGGGCAGCCCCAGCCAGCACTGACATTACAATGATAATGATAGCACCGACAAAACTGTAGAACACAAACAGTGCCTCCACTGTCACTCCCAATGCCTGAATAAACACAATCGGTACAGACTCACAAACTAATTCCAAGATGTTGGACATGTAAGTATCAATAAATAGTTAATGGTTCAAGGCAAAGTGTAAACAAGATCTGAACTGATGAGTAATTCAAATAATTTCATAAGCCCTTTATTCCAGACCTTTTTATAACTTAACCATAATTCTAGTTTTTGTCTGGCCTTAATTTAATATAAACAGAACATAAATAACATTTTATTTCAAGCCAAGTAGCACAAACTGTTTTTATTTTGTGCTGAATTGTTTCATAAGGAGTCACTACTGAGGTGATCTAAAAAATGTAGAATGGCTTTTAGGCAGATCAGTTTCATTAAAGACTGGCCATCAATCACAAAACAAAACTTGCAAGATTGATAAAATAATAATTACTTCGCTATAAGAAGCCCACGCTAAATCGACGTCTGTGGTATTTTCATCATAAAAGTCGATGGGTCTGATGAAGCTGAGGTCAGGCAGGATGTGCAGAAGTGTCCAACATGCTCCCAGTATGGACACGATGCTCAGAGCTAACGATATTGTAACCTGTATGTAGACACCAGCAGAGAAAAGAAAAACAAGAACAACACGGACAACCAGCAAATAACTAATTCAACAATATTAGTGAGCTAATAAATTCATCAGAATGAATGGTAATATTCATTTATCTTAGGAGAAGCCATCTGATAAACTTTAAATTGGGTAATATAACATTTGCTACTCTTTGCTACAATTATAGATTTATGTTGATCTTTCACAAACTGTTATCACTGTAATCAGCCCACAGATAACGTAGGCCAGTTTGTTTTTCTCAATAAAGTTCCATTCTCCATCTCAAAATATTAAAATATCATATTACGAAATATGGCACTTACTATTTTCTTGGTGGGGTTTAACTCTGTCAGAATATACAGGATCCCACTTATGATGAACTAAGAGAATGAAGAGAAACACTGTTTTAACTGTGAATCAATCAAATATATATATATATAAATATATATATATATTTTTATTTTTAATTTAAATTTTTTTACAGAACCGCATTAGTCAAGCTGATGTTGTTTAACTATTTAAATGAAGGTGCCTAGAAAAAGGCATTGCCATATTTGGACTTTTTTGCTATTTGTTGCTTATAGTCTCACTATTTAAATGAACATTTGTGAGGTATTCCCTCCACTTTGAATCTACAAACTATTTGTGACAGCGAAACAGACAAGAGTCTCTCTTTAAAGCAATGCTGGCAGCAGCACTCATGACATTTAAACTTGGCACGTCAAGGCCCAATCTGTACTCTCTAGAACTTTTATAGCAATACAGTATGTAAATGCACAAAGGCAAAGTTATGAGATTTATAAAAGAATAGCAAGGCAAGGCAATTTTATTTGTATGGCACATTTCATGTACAAGACTATTTAAAGAGATGTGTCTGCTTTTTTCTCAGTCACCATAAAATTATAAGCATGTGTGGCTGTTTTTCACTCTCATCCTCAGTCTTAAATGAAAGAAAACATCCCAGAATAATGAAAGACAGCAATTTTTCTGATTGCAATTTTGTAGTATAAACAATTAAACTCGTTTTATAATTATGGATAGACTACAGAAAAAACAGCTACGTGGAAAATGTAATAGTAGGGTCTCTCAGTTCACACTGAGAGAACCTCAGTAACTCAGTACATTCATAGCAAAATATCTTTTGGAGTCTATTTCCATTTTCACATTTATCTATCTAAATGCTGTACCAGTTACTGTGGAAGAAGCATGGGTATCGATAATTAATGCGTCTCCTCCCAGGGCTTCTTTAAGGACTTCAGGTAAATGTTGTAAATTCACATACACAAATTCATTTTAGGTTCATTTACAGTATTTTTAAATCATTATTCAATACATGTCTCTTCACCAATTTAGATACTTTTGTACATCGCTTTACACATTTTTATTTACATATCATATTACATACTTTGTTTGATACTATCAATCATGAACTGCTTTTGACAAAACTGGCTGCTTATGGTTTAAACTCTCAGCTATAAGTTTGATGAAACGATACCTATTAAAAAACAGCAATGCATATTATTTAATGGACTTTTTTTGAATGAAAAGGCATTAGCTTGTGGCTCCGACATATAATCTTCAATATTTGTGAATTATATATGGCAGTATCTGTGTCCAGCTGGACTCACAGCAGCTCGACTTACACTTAATAAGGATGTCCCCTCCTGTTTGATTTCTTGCTTGCATTGCTCTCACTCTTAATTGAAAGTCACTTGGAATAGAATAGAAACGAATAGAATAGAAACGAATAGAATAGACTAGTATAGAATAGAAAAGAATAGAATGGAAATGGAATAGAATTGAATAGAATAGAATAGAATGCAACAAAAGTAAGAAAAACACGTGATTATGTTTTTAAGGAACTGAACTATTAGCTCCAAAAATGCTCCTGAATTAATGCTGATTATTCAAGTTTGGCTGTTTATGAATTTGTTGCATCAGCTTGATGGGATACCAACCAATGTTCCCAGCAAGAAACCTGGTGGGATGGTTGTCCATATGTGGTGAGAGTACTGGCTTGTTGTGATGGTGATGGTCAGAATGAAGAAGGATGCGCCTATGATCAGCACAACAATCTAGGAGAAATTCACAAACAAATCTTTAGCATGAGCCCTTCAGCTCTGTTTTAAGTAAGTAAGCATGTGCACATGGGTGAATGTGAAAGTTTGTGTTTCTCTTACACCCATAACCTTGGGTTGTCCCTTCAGAAAACGGTGTAAAGGTTTGCTGCCTCCCACTGTTGTAGTTTGGGGACTTCCATCAACTGGTTCTCTTGCAGTGTAGATCTCAGCAGACATCTAAAGAAGAAACATTACCAGATATGAATGGACTAACATAAAAAAGGGGCATTTATCTGCAATTACACGCTGACAGCAATACTTTTATGCAGTGACTTCGGTTGGGACAATAGGCCCATGAAGAAGATCAGCATGTCAAAGTTGGACTTTAAACAAATGACCAGAGGATTAGCTCTTCCTGAAAGACAGCACTTTTGTCAGCCATTAAATTATTGGTTTGAATATGGGAGGTTTGTGGCAACTTTGGAAAAATTGCCCTAATGAAGAGTCTTTACCCACAAATCTGACAGTAGAGCCATTCGCAAAGCCATCAACTCAAACTAAACTGCATCAAAGTGCAAGGGGATGCAAACCAACTGGGAGACTCAGACAAAACACTATGATGACTGATACATTACAATTTAACTTATATTAAATGTTTTCATTTGGTGGGGAAATACATTTTGTCTTATTCTAAAAAAATGTTAGTTTTATTTACATTTGGGCTGAATTCATGCCATAATATGTAATTATTTTGTTTTGCCAAGATGCAGCAAAGAAGGCATGTGCTGCGATCAGCTGTGAAGAAGCAGAACAGCGGCTCTGTAGAACGAGCAGTTTTTCTCACAATGCACATAATATTGTAATTAAATTGTGCAAAAAATTGTATTCATTCTTTTGCATGTAGGTAAACTTAGCAGAAAAGTAAGGAAAATTGTGTTTTTTTTAATCATTTCCCCACTAATAATACCACTTGGTGTTGTGATATAAATTGCTAAAAAAAAAAAAAGTCTTATTGGCCTTATATGCAATTATTACTCATCCTATCTTGTAAAACATGCCAGTATTTTGTCTGTAGAATATAATAGGTTTCTTTTATCTTTTTACATACGCAGTGAAGAAGTGCAGTAAATGAAAAACGGCTGCAGAAAAGTTATTCATTCATTGACTGAACCAACAAAACAGCACCCATGTTACACTGAAACGTCAATACTTCAAAAGTAAACTGTAGTCTAAAGTTCCGCCTACTAATTTTTTAAAGAGGTGCCTGACTGTTACGTATAACAAAGACTCTTCGTTTAACCGAACAGCCCAATGGAGCAAGTCACCGAACATTAACCACTGCACCACAGGCCATTTACTTTAGCTTTCTGTCTCTAATTCTGAAGTCCAACATTTCCAACAAGCCTACTTGAGTTCAGGCATTAATAATCCCGACCAGACACAGATAAACAGTAATGAACGTTTAAATCCGCGCCGATCAAACCGCGAACTTTAAAAACTGTTCAAGTTTAGCATCTAATGCATGCTGAGTTATTTATGATAAAATAGTTTTTATAGTGTCGATCTTAAGTAAAACAGTGATAGAAATGAAGTAGTCGTAGGTATACAAGAGAGAAGCCAGACCTTGTGCGTTTGTGTGGTCGGAGCTGTAGTTTAGCTGTTATTTCAGATCAGAGCCACATCTGGGGCAGCGTCATTGATGGGCGGACGGAGCACTGCTGCTCACACCCCAAGTAAATCTACGAGGCTGAAGTTAGCTTCCGATTCGCAGCTTCCGATTCGCCAAATGCGTGAAGGGCAATTCCACTGAATTATTGACATTTAACCCATTTTAAACATGGTCGTATTAATAAAATACAATGCCTAACCTATCCAAACCTGGACTCAAATGTTCTACACAGACCATAGATTCATAAAAACCTGGTCTAAGATTTGTGAAACCTTTATTCTATTTGTGAAAATGCAAATTAGGCTCATTTCTGTTTATTTTCCTGCATTTAGACCACATTAGAACTGGTCCTGTTGGAAAACTACAGCACTTATGCTCTTCAAACCTGGACTCAAATGTTCTACACAGTCCATAGATTTAAAAAAAAACCAACAAGTTTCTGATTTGTGAAACCTTTATTCTATTTGTGAAAATGCAAATTAGCCTCATGTATTCACATTTTTGGTATCTGGTCCAAATTAGACCTGGTCCTGTTGGAAAACTACAGCACTTAGACTCTTCAAACCTGGACTCAAATGTTATCCACAGTCCATAGATTCATAAAAACTTTGTCTTTGGTTTGTGAAACCTTTATTCTATTTGTGAAAATGCAAATTAGCCTCATGTATTCACATTTTTGGCTTCTGGACCACATTAGACCTGGTCCTGTTGGAAAACTACAGCACTTA